>VMDO01000643.1:0-272648 GCA_007922755.1 Pedetes capensis | reverse complement strand
CATGCTCATGTATCCATGTATGCATATATGAGTGCCAGGGTGCCCCCCACACACATATAACCACACACATTCAGATAGTTAAACAGAATTCCACAGAATATGTTGATAAGACAATTACACAGTGATTATCTCTGCTGAATTTTCAGTATCAGAGAAGTTAAATTATAATCAGCGTCTCTCGCTTCTTTCTCTCTTTTCCTTTACCTGTGTTTTTATGTCCCTCCACCGTTCACTTTTATCACCAGTAGATTCTCCTGGGGTGCTGATTGATAGAGGATGGTTCTCCTTACTTACCCACAAGTTTGGGACTGGGTGAGCCTCACTTTAATATCATAATTTTGCTTTCTTTTCTGGAACTCATGACACCAGATGTGGGTGCTTGACCAAGTTGGACCGAAAGGGATTAAGCTGTCTACCTCTCTGCTTCTGTCTGCCTCTGCCTCTGTCTCTCTTCCAGTCTTGATCTGGCTTTCTCTCACATTTTGAATTACTCCTAAAAGTCAGAGCCAACTTCTGAAACAGAGGGGATATGACACTTTGGGGCGTCAACAGCCATGTTCTTCCACGTGGACTATGGACCAAAAACAAGTGGCTCTGCAGAGAGAGGAGATGGAAGAAGATGCAGGGAGACAAAGATATCCGGAGGCAGAGGGACAGAGGGCAGGCGCTGCATGTCCCTGTTCCACTAGCTTCAGCTGTCCTGTTGCAAGAACAAGTACCAATTAGACTAGCAGTGTGGACAGCTACCATCTCTTTCCTGGCTTTTCCTCGTGTTTTCCTGCCCCAAGTGTTGTGGACATTGGAGTTAAGTATATATTTATACTCCACAATGAATACCCAGCTGTCAGGGAAGAGACAACATGTTTAGCATCCAAAATGGCCTGGATGCACTGAAGGGATTTCATGAAATGAAATTCAAATAAGATAGATACAAAAAAATTACACTTAGGGAAGGAAAAAGAAATTCTATAAAAACTAAATAGGAAAGTGCTGGGGAGAAAATTAGAGTAGAAAATCAAATAACCTGGGGATAAGAGGAGCCCACACAGTGAACTCATGCTGGGAGAAACAGGATTGCAAAGCAGGGCAGGGACCCAGTCAAGGGTACCTGCCTTGGGGGAGTGGGGAGGGAGAGCTGTCTTTTCTGCCCACCCCTGAGGTTTCCTCCAGAGAGCTGGGACAGACTCGGGGCTGCGCTTGGATTCCGATGTTAACACTGTCATTACCATGAAGGATGGTTTCGGATCGGCAAGGTGAGGCATCAGCCTCTCTTCTACAACAAAGAGAGGGAAGCATAAGACTCGCCTGTTTAATAAGAGAGAAAGAGTGCGTTGGTGTGGTGCCCAGCAGACACAAGAATACAGGATTTACGTGGAGAGGGAAGCCATGTGTTTGCTTTCCTGTATTCACAGTCTACATTTCTACTGTGCTTTATTATTATTATAATTATTATTATTTTTTTAGTATTGGAGGGTTGAGCCCAGGGCCTTCTGCATGCTAGGAAGTGCTGTACCACTGAGCTGACTCTCAGTCCCCTTTTTGATTTTTTATCTTGAGACAGGGTCTCACTATGTCGAGCAGGCTGCCTCTTGCCTTGAAGTTGTGATCTCCCTGCCTCAGCTTTTTGAGTTACTGGGATTCCAGGCATGCCCAGTGGCACCTGGCCTATGCTTTATGTTTTATAAAAAGCTTCAACATAAACACCAATGATCTCAGTTCTGTGGCACTGCATAGGAAAAGTGTACATCTTGCCCTCGGTAGGACAATATGTGTTGGTAGGCAAGTGGGGCTGGGCTGGGAAGAGGCCTCTGGTCCATACAAGCATTGTGGGGCTCAGGCTCCTTGTGGTCACAATCTCTTCTAGGTCCTCTACCCAAATCCTCTCCAGTCCTTCCACCAGCACACAGAGAAACAGAATGGAGAATCACTTGGAGAAAGATTTACTGTCCATGTTTGGAAGGGATGGGTGTCATCCTCGGCTGGGCATTCCATTGGCTAGAACTCAGGAGTACGGCCAGCCATACCTCCCATCATAAGTGGCTGAAATTGTGGTCCAACTTCCTTGTCTTCCCAGGAAAAGGGAGAATGACTCAGTGAACAACTAGACCTGCCATCTATACTGTACAATTTCACTCTTACACTGACTCTCCCAAAATTAAAAGTATCCATATTATTTTATGGGCTGGGATTTAGCTCAGTTGGTAGAGCACTGTGCTTCAGTCTCTGAAGTCCCAAGTTCAATTCCCAGAACCACAAAAATGGGAGAAGGACCTAGCAATCCACTCCCAAGGCAATCCCGAAACAGTCAGCCATTGAAAACCCTACGAGGGTCGCTATGAGTTGGATACTGACTCGATGGCACCTAACAACAACAACATATTATTTTGGCAATATGTTGTTGTTGTTAGGTGCCATCGAGTCGGTATCCGACTCATAGCGACCCTTTGTACAACAGGGGAAACACTATTGTCAGTGCTTCTCTGCCGTTCATCGGGTTTTCAATGGCAGATTGATTTTTGGGAGGGGGTTGCCAGGTCCTTCTCCCAAGCCTACAGCTTCTGGTGTTCCCAGGTGGTCTCCCATCCAGGTACTAACCAGGCCCGACCCTGCTTAGCTTCCGAGATCTGACGGGATCGGATGCCACAGGGCTACAGCGGCAGGCTTTGGCAATATAGTGTATATATAATATTCTCTCTCTCTCTCTCTCTCTTCCCCATGGGAGAACACACTCTTCAATTGTGGTGACTATTTTTAATGAGCCAAGATATCATGACATCATATACTTCTCAAATCAACATTTTAAACAGTCACTACCAATTCATGTTGTTGTTGTTAGGTGCCGTCGAGTCGGTATCTGACTCATAGTGACCCTCATAGGGTTTTCAATGGCTGACTGTTTTGGGATTGCCTTGGGAGTGGATTGCTAGGCCCTTCTCCCATTTTTGCAGTGCTGGGAATTAAACTCGGGACCTCAGAGACCGCAGCGCAGTGCTCTACCAACTGAGCTAAATCCCAGCCCACCAATTCATAGGAATCAAAATTTGAGATGAGATCTATTTGCCTATCCAACTATATCTCAACATCAATGAATTGAAATATGTGAGGACAGCAAAGACATTCTGGTCATTCACTTTGGGCAGACAAATGGTTGGACCTGAAAACTCTGATCATCACTCTGTTTCTTTTCACTTTGGTAAACTGTAGCTAATAATATTCTGATTTTTTTGTAGTAGGAGTCAGGGTCTAAACCCACAGCCTTGCACACACTTTGCAAGTGCTCTACCACTGGGATGTACTCCTAGCCCATTTTTTACTTTTTGTTTTGAGTCAGGGTCTTGCTAAGTCACACAGACTGCCTCTGTCCTCGAACCTGTGATCCTTCTGCCTCTACCTTCTGAGCCACAGGGATTATAGACGTGCACCATCACATCCACCTTAATATTCTGATTTTGCTGTGTCTCCTGACACCACTTCCGTAGGTGATGGGGAGTCTTGATTGATCGTAGGTACTTACAGACACTTGTTAAAGCTGTGGCAGATCAGAGTCCACTGCAGAGACTGCATCTCCCTGACACACACATTTATCTTCAGTCACTTTCAGCCTGGGAGAACTCAGCACTTAGATTGCCCAGGATCCCGGTAGCATAAGTGTTGGGTTCTAGGGTTTCTAGAAGTTTACCATGTGCAAAAATTCCAGCTGATATTATTGGCACATTTTTAAACCACTTTGTTGAGGTATGACTGACATACAAAAGGCTGTCATATTTAATGTTCACAACTTGATGCGTCTGGAGATAAGTAGACACCCGTGAAATCATCACTACAATCAATGCCATAAACATACTGGCAGCAATTTCTCGGATATGGCGCCAAAAGCACAGGCAATAAAAGCAAAAATAGACAAGTCAGATTACATCAAACTAACAAGCTTCTGTGCAGCAAAGGAAACAATCAACACAATAAAAAGGCAATCTACGCGTGGGCGAAAATATTTCTAAGACATGTAACTGACAAATGGTTAATATCAAAAATACATAAGGAACACCTACAATTCAATAGCAGAGCAATCCTTACGCGCCTGATGAGAAAAATGAGCAAAGGCACCGAATAAAGATTTCTCCAAAGAAGACACATAAATGCAAAACAAGCATATGAAAAGGGTGCAAATATCACTAATCATCCGGAAAATGCGAATGAAAACCACAACGAGATACCACCTCATACCGGTAGAATGGCTACCATTAAAAAAATAAATAAACCTGGTATGGTGACTCACATCTGTAATCCCAGCAACTGGGGACGCAGTGGCAGGAGGATCACATGATCAAGATCAGAGGCAGCCTACATAGCTCAGAGAGACCCTATCTCAGGATAAAAAATAAATATAAATAAATAACACATAGGCTGGGGTGCAGCTCAGTGGTAGAGCACTTACAAAGGATGAGGGCAGCCCTGGGTTCAATCACCACGTACCACAAAAAGTAAATAAGCAAACAAACAAATAAACAAAATTAATTAATTAATTAATTAAAGGTAAATCTGGGGGAGGATATGGAGAAGAGAGAATATTTGTACACTCTTCTTGGGAATGTAAATTGGTACAGCCATTATGAAAAAGAATATAGAGGTTCCTCAAAAAATAAAAAATACAACTACCCTATTATCTAGTAATCTTATCTCTGGGAATATACCCAAAGTAATGAAAATCAAGAATTTTGAAGAGATATCTACACCCTCATGTTCACTGCAGCATTATTCACAATAACCAAGAAATGGAAGCAACATAAATGTCCATCATGGGTGAATGTTAAGGAAAACTGGCAGATATATACAATGAAATATTACTCAGTAATAAAAAGAAAAGAAATTCTGCCATTTGTGACAACATTAATGAACTTGAGGACACTATGCTTAGGAAATACACCAGAAATGTTGTTGTTAGGTGCCTTCAAGTCGGTATCTGCCTCATAACAACCCTACATACAACAGGGGAAACACTATTGTCAGTGCTTCTCTGCTATTCATAGGGTTTTCAATGGCAGATTGATTTTTGGGAGTGGGTTGCCAGGTCCTTCTCCCAAGCCTACAGCACCTGGTGTTCCCAGGCGGTCTCCCATCCAAGTACTCACCAGGCCTGACCCTGCTTAGCTTCCAAGATCTGACGGGATCGGATGCCACAGGGCTAGAGCTGCAGGCCAACCCAAGGGTAAATCCCCTCAGATACTAAGGGATAGGAAAGGGGCAACTTGATTCGAATGCTTTCTCCACAGCTCTAAACCCAGTAGATGTGTAGCACTGAGTTCATTTGTGAATTGAGACTCTTAGAGTGTCTCTAGACAGGGCTGCAGGCACACCAGAAATACCAAGCAAATACTACATGATCCCACTTAAATGGTACATCTACAACAGACTCAGAAGCAGAAAGTAGAATCTGGAGAGAGGGAGAAACAGAGAGATATTGGTCAACTAGTACAAAGTTTCAGTTATGAAACGATGGATTATTAATAACACCAATGTGTATTATAAGTCTAAGTTATTGCTAAGCCTCAGGCAAAGGAGGCACTTGGGGAGCTGCCCTCAAGAGGCTGGGTTAACTCCAGCTGAGGGTCAGGATCAGCCACCCTCCCTTCCCCTCCACCGCCAATAAACAACAGAGCTTCCCTGAGCATCCCCTCCAAGGTTTATATTCAGAAATGAATTACCCAGGGTGACTAGTGGTAAGGAGGATGCCAACAAAGAATTAAAGATAATCCTAACAAAGGACACATTCTGAAGTTCCATCCAGAATAACCAAAGAAATAAATTATGCACACTAAGACTGATGCTAATCATTCTGGACTTTCGAGAACTTTTGTTGTAAGAAGTCTTAACAACTCTTCTCTTATATTAAAATACTTGTTCAACCCTTAGTTCGTGTTATATTCATGTTAAATTATTGCCTACTTTAAACTTCTTAGAGTTCTGCTCCTTTGCAATAGAAACATGCCAACCATACTTGCTAAGAGGGTTAGCATGGGGTAAATTGTCAACTTTTACCAGTAAAACAAAGTTCAAGTATCTTATCATTCTTTATACCCTAGAAAGCTCAAAGGTAGGCAGAGCACAGGAAGGGATTATTTTCTTTGGGTGTTTCTACAAACTCAAAGCAACATGTGGTTACTTGATAGTACTTTTACTATTCAGCCTTCGTTGTCAATAATGGATGCCACTGAACTGAGTAGAAATAAAGAATGGATGGATGCACTCCATCTCAATCTCTCTCTCTTATATTCCACCTGTCCGAATGTGAGCTTTGGTCCTACACCCAAGGCACGACTCTTTGGCATTCTAGAGGAAAGCCTGGACAACACGACATTTCTTTCAACATTAAGAATCATGTTGTTGTTGTTAGCTGCCACTGAGTGGGTATCTGACTCATAGGACTCTATGGACAACAGATGAAACACTATTGTCAGTGCTTCTCAGCTATTTATAGGGTTTTCAGTGGCTGATTGATTTTTGGGAGGGGGTTGCCAGGTCCTTCTCCCAAGCCTACAGCACCTGGTGTTCCCACGTGGTCTCCCATCCAAGTACTAACCAGGCCCGCCCTTCTCAGCTTCCAATATCTGATGGGATCCGAAGCCACAGTGGTACAGTTGTAGGCTCAAGAATCATAGTCTGGAGATGATGCACAGAAATTTTAAAAACTAAGGCAGAAGAACTGATTCTTTCAGTTCTAACAGCATAGTAGCAAGAAGCGAAACCAGTTAACCTCCACAAAGCAAATGCAATTCAAAGTCACTGTACACACTTCTTATTCAAAGCTCTCTTTGTTCTTGGTTTTTCTGGCCTGCACTGCCCTCTTCCTACTTGTCACTGCTGTTTCTCTACTCAATCAGGTACTACATAATGTGGGTATTTAATGTTTCTGTTTGAATATATTTTGTCTTCCTAATTGTAGTGATGGATGAGGGATGAGGGCAGAGCATTATTTTATGAGAGCCATTTACTCTGCCCCACATGGAATGACAACACTTGAAGTACTAATTTCTCTATTGTGGGCTTTGTACTAAATGAAATAGCTAGTATGGATAGGGCTGGGATTTAGCTCAGTTGGTAGATCGCTGCGCTGCAGTCTCTGAGGTCCTGAGTTCAATTCCCAGTACTGCAAAAATGGGAGAAAGGCCTGGCAATCCACTCCCAAGGCAATCCCAAAACAGCCAGCCATTGAAAACACTATGAGGGTCGCTATGAGTCGGATGCCGACTCGACGGCACCTAACAACAACAATAACAACAACAACAGTATGGATAGATCCTATTAGGTATGATATGCTCAGGTTATAGATCCGAGGGAAATAATGCTGTCAAAGCTCAAAGTAGAGGCTAAGATTCCGTCCGGAGAAATTATCTGTAGAGACAAATACAAATCACGTGTCCAGCCACGGATTCAGATTGCAGAAGCAACTGCTACGGTAGTGCCATGATGGCAAGTGGAGAGGTGCTGAGGGAGACCGTCCTGGTGGCCCCCAATACCCTACACCGTGGAGGTGTTCACATGAGGGAGTAAAAGTTTCAAGTAAGATGACCCAAGGTAGGCTTGTTCAATGACCAGTCTCGACCACCCAGTTCTCTAAGTTCAGAACTGCCCGGAAAGGACTTGGCACCTTCATAAAATTCTCTCTTACACCGCCAAATGGCTCTTTCCCTCCTTCTTTCCTTTTATTCCTTCCACCTCTTTTTCAGGCTAAGGCAAGAAGGCTGGAAAGATGAAACAAAGGACAATGACAACAAAACCAAAACCCACACTTATGATGGAGCAATAACTCCGTCCACTACTTGCTGGTTCTATGGTTCATTTCTGGAAACAAAACAAAACACTTGTTTTTTCCTAAAAGATATAAGGTAATTCTATGCTGTTTCTTCTTTCTTGGACAAGAATGATACCCAATTCACTTGCTGCTTCAGTTTAAGGTGACCTTTTAGTGCTGTGCACAAGTTAATGGGTGTCTACTTCAGCACACATTATGCATGGCTTTGGATTGGAAATTTCTGGACAAGGCGCAGCCGAGGCCCTTGTCTATGGAATGACATTAGGGGGAGGAAGTCTAAAGGATGTGTCTGATGTGGGGGTTTTGCCTGTGCTTACATTTTAGCGAAAGAGAAAAATCCGGAACGAGAGTGAAACAGAGCAAGAGGGAGAGGGAATGAGAGACAGAGAGCGGGCAAGCAGAGAATTTTGAGGAAAATGAAAAGAGCCATTTTGGGGTAAAACACTATTTAAAGGGTTCACCATGTGGAAAAACTAATCATTTCTTCATTAAAATGAGATCAAATTCAAAGAGTGACATGGCCCCGTAGACACAAGCAGGACTCAGACCAGAACATCAGTGTACAAAGACGTGTGGGCAAGGCAGAGATAGAATTAGACAGGAGAGAGGTGATGGAGACCTAGAAGAAAAGTGGACATTGCTCAAAGAAGGACGTGGTATTAAAACCCAGGCTGTTCCGTCCTCCACCACTTCCATCTGGGATTTGTTTGTCCCAGTGTGGAAGTTCTGATGTCATTTCAGTTAAATCAGCATGGTGTCAGCTATCATGCATTTCAACCTTTCTTTAGTATTTCAGAGTGATCCTTCTTCTCTATCAAATGATATCAATAATCTCTTCAAAGATGGGGAGCACACCTTATAGTTTTCTTTAACTGCTGCAATCTTCAATATGGTGTGAAAATTCCTTGCATTGAATAAGCCCTAAGGAGTAATTAAAGCAGAGTATACCTGTACTTGCCAAAACAAACAGGAGGGACTGAGAAAAAGTAACATTTAAGAAAACATATTTATTTTTGATACAGTTCAAGTTTATTACAACATATGCATAAATAATTGCAAAGAAATATCACCTGAAAAATTATCAACTATCATTAAAATAACAGCATATGTATACAGGGATTCAGGCAGACCCTTGCCCAGGAAGGAAGAGAGAATAACGCAATAGGATGGTGATAATAATAAGAGGTATAATTTAGAGTCCATAATTTAGCATCAAGAACTTTGCCAAACACTTTACATGTCAATGTTGTGAACCTTTAGAACAACCTATGCGATTCTTTCTATCAACCCTATCTTCCAAAGCAGGGCACAGTACCGGAGCTTAAGTTACTCGCCCAGGGTCTCACACGCAGTGGTGGGGAACAAAGCCAAATTGTCTCACACTCTACATGTCAGGAATCTGTTGTTTCTCCTTCTTCTCACTGGAACATTAGGAAACACACTGGGTGAGAATGAATAATTGCTCCCCTGTGTGAATTTCCTGCAGAGTAATTTGAACCTAATATTAAAAAACATGGTAACAATGCCAGCACTACGTGGCTCTACCTTTCAGGCAGTTTAGAGCATTTGTAACTTCATGTTCATACAGGTTTAGCCAGTAAAAAATGTGCCTGCCTTAATCATCATGTGGCAAGTTTTGCAAAGCCCCACATCCTGTGAGAGTGGAGGTGGAGAGACAGGAGACGCAATGATCAGGAAACAACAAACCAAATAAGCAGAAAATAAAATTTAGTTTTGCCTAGATCTGCCACAGCTGTGTACGTCTCTCTAGCAGCTGTTGTTTAGGAAGTGCTACTGGTCACACTGATAAAAGGTGCCAGTTGCATGGTATTAGCATGAATGTTTTTACCTGAATCGTTCCCGCTGTTCTTTTGAAACTGAAATTAATTCACATAGTGTTCTCCCTGGAGTCTTCCCCAAACTTGCTAGATTTTCTCCTTTCTTCCTTCCTTCTTCCTTCCTTCTTTCCTTCCTTCTTTCCCTCTATCCATCCTTCCTTTCTTCCTTCCTCTGTCCCTCCCTCCCTTCCTTCCCTCCTTCCTTCCTTCCTTTCTCCCTTTCCTCCCTCCCTCCTTCTTTCCTTCCTTCCCCTTCCTTCCCTCCCTCCCTCCTTCCTTTCTTCCTTCCCCTTCCTTCCTTCCTTCCTTTCCTTCTTTCCTTCCCTCCCTCCCCCTTCCTTCCTTCCTTCCTTCCTTTCCTTCTTTCCTTCCCTCCCTCCCCCTTCCTTCCTTCCTTCCTTCCTTCCTTCCTTCCTTCCTTCCTTCCTTCCTTCCTCCCTTCCTCCCTCCCTTCCTTTTCTCTTTTTTCCTCTCTAAGGCAGAGACAACTGTGTGTACTCAGGCTGAACCAAGTATTATTTCTCAGCAGCGATTCTATTTTTCCAGTGCACACTGGAATATGAGGAAGAGCGATGGTCCTGAATACAGAATCAAGGCACATTCAGACGGAATCTGTTTATTTTGCTTCTAAAACCTTTCCCTTGGAGATGGACTGAATTGTGATACCCACAACCAACCGCTAACAGCATCAAATCAATAACGGCTAGGTTTGAGCTTCCTATGAAGACCGATTTCGTAGGACCCAGGCAAGCCTGCCCATGCAGCCTTCATCAGCCTGCTTCTGTGCCCTGACAGGGGATGATCCAGGAGTGTGCTACACCCACAGTGGGAGGAGCAAGGACTCTGCTGTACAATGCTCTGAGTAACACTGCAACTCAATGCATTCCTCTTCACATTCACTTTGAACTACCCACCAAATCTCGCTGTTTTCCAGAAGTGGGCTACTAATAACAACCTCACACGTAGAGCCATCGCTCTTCCCCATGCTCAAAATGCCACACTGCTTGTTATATTTTACATGAATAGTGCCCTGTGGAATTGCACAGTGCACAACCCGAACATGCAGGCTTGTCCTGGGAGTTATTGGGAATTCAACTGATTGTGTTTCTGATACACTTGGCTAGTCCCCAGTCCCCAGAGAATCCTAGCTTTTATCACTTTTATCTTAATGTATATCATACATAGTCCCTATATTCACATCCAATTTTTAAAAGACTTTTAAGAAAGTACTTATTCTATGTTCCATCTCATTTTTCTATCAAGGGAGCAATGGAATTCTGTGAATTTTCTGAGTTAAGTGCTCTTTAGTCTTGTTTTATCTTTTCAGAGAAAATAGGTGTCTTTGGAAATTTCATTCTGTTTCCATGACATACCATGTCTGTGAAGAGGTCTGAAAAGCTCAAGATGTTCTCAAAAGCACTATGTAAAAAATTTCTCCTAAATACCAATATATTACTACATTTACAGCAGATTGTTCAGAGCCAGAAAGAGTCACATTCAAGCTCTCTCCATTTCTAGTTATGTGATTTTTTCCCCCAACTTAGTTAATCTTTTAAGCCTCAGGTTTTGTCATTTGTATATTTGGGACCATAGTAATTTCTACCAAATAGCATTGTTGGGGCAGATGGGCGCCATACTGAATAGCAAAATGTTCAGCGAAAGCCTGGCTTAGTAGACACTAAACATCCTCACTACATTTATCACTTTAGCTGCTAGTCTGCATCTCTCAGCCACCATAGATTCAAAAGCTGCTTAAGCTGCAAGCCGTGCATAGGAATGTTGCCCCATGAACTCAGCAGGGTTCAGAATCCTTAGAAAGATAATCAGCAGGGCATTGTTCTAGTTCTATCTTTGCCAGTGTGGAGACCTGCTCAGCATACTTATTCTGCAAACTGTAGCTGTGTCCTCTGTAAAGCAAGGCGATTAGACTCAGATGTGTGTAAAGAGGTATCTTCAAGAACACGATTCTCTCATCTAAAAATAAGGTAAAATAAGCAGAAGACTTGGATTTCCCTTTTATTTTAACTTACTCTTTTCAGATGTTAAACCTGTGATTCTATTCATAACACACTTTGCTGGCAGATATTACAATAGTCTCTCCCATTCTGTGTGTGTGTGTGGCAGGGGGTTAAGTTCTAACACTTCCAGTGGAGATGTAAAACTGCAGATAGTACTGATCCTGTGTACAACTATTATGATACCACAGCAGCTGATAACTGGAATAGCTGCTGAGTGACAAACAGGTGGGTAGCCTATACATTGTGGATACCATTGACAAGGACTGATTCACGTTCCAGAAGGGATGGAGCAGGTGGCACGAGCTTTCATCATACTACTCAGAACTGTACACAATTTAAAATTTCTGGACTATTTTCAATTTTTTCCATTTAATATTTTCAGACCAAAGTTGACTATCAATGAATATCAGAAAAGCTCAGAAAGCAAAACCACAGGTAAGAGAGTATTATTCTATCTTTTTTATGGAGCTTTGAAGAGATCTCAGAATTCTGCTTCATGTAATATTCCAGTGTTTGAGTCACTACAATCCCTCTAAGCCTTGATTTTAAGAACTTGACACAATTTCAATCTCTGTTTTGAAACATCTTCCTAAGCACTTAGATCTGTTTTCTGTCACAGTCATGTGTATGTCTTCTTATTAAGCTCAACCCAAAATATGGTTGTCTTATCTCCCATTTTCTTTGGACTTTTAAAACCAGGTAAGTATAGAATTGATTTTCAATTCTAGGGGGTTTACACCTTAAAGGTACTTTGTTAATTCCTTTAAAAATATTTCTGGAAGCTCTTCTCTGTTCCCCCCACTGTGCATTGTCAAGGAATGGGAGGAGTGGAGCCAAGCAAACAACCAATTGCAGATAACGTGTTGAGGGTAAAGCCATGGAGAAGATCGGGGGCTGTGTAGGTGGGCAGGAAAGGTATCCAATCTATTTTGGGAATTAAGGGATTATTTCGGAAGGCTATGGGTAAAAATCCCCCATATGTCTGTCAGCTTATGCTGTGGGGGCTTGCATGTTGCTGTGATGCTGAAAGCTGTGCCACCAGTATTTCAGATACCAGTAGGGTTACCCATGGCAGACAGATTTCAGCTGAGCTTCCAGACTAAGACAGATTAGGGAGAAAGACCCAGCAGCCCACTCCTAAAACAATTAGCTATTGAAAACCCTATGAATAGCAGAGAAGCACTGTCAGATATAGCGCTGGAGAATGAGCCTTCCCAGGCTGGAAGGCATTCAAAAGATGATTGGGGAAGAATTGTCTCCTGAAAGCAGAGTCGACCTTAATGATGGGAATGGAGTAAAGCCCCTGGGCCCACCAGTTGTCAAGGTGGCATGATTCAAGATGAGAAGAAACACAGTGAGTGCAACAATGGGCTCAAACATAAAAAGACTGTGTCAGAGAATGTTTTGTTCTGTTGTACGTAAGGTGGCTCTGAGTTGGACTCAATAACACCACCTCCAACAACATGGGTAAGAATATTCTATCACAGGACTAAGTGTGGTCAAAGCCTGATGAGGAGAAAGATACCATGGTCTGCCTGAGGAATGTCAGGTCATTGCAAATAGCAATGACCTATGGTGGGCTGGGCGTGTGGGAAAATGGGAGACATATTTGAGAATGGACATGAGAAAAATGGAAAGGTGATCTGAAACCATGATCACAGAGAAAGAAACTCAGTCTTTTGATTTCAGAGTTAATTCCAAAGTGAAAAACAACCAGGGAGGTACTGAGAAAGAGAACAGCAGGGAGAAGAGGGCCTTTTCATAGTTACTGCACATAGAGGCTGCCTGCGAAGTTTCATCAGATCTGGGTACAAGCAGGATCAGTTCATACAGTGAGAGAAAAGGGGAGACTGAGAAATGTCTCTCTATAGCATTTGGAGATAGGTTTAATTTCTTGTCAACACAAAGGCAAATAACAGAACACTTGTTTGACCTTAAATATAACAGAAATATAATCACGTGAGGGATAATTTGTTGGACTCAATATGGAGAGGTTTTGAAGATTTACTTTTCTGTATTACCCAAACACAGCAGCCAGAGACAGCAGCATAGTACTACATACAAAGAATTGTGTAAAAATAAAAGCTTAAAATAGATTTTTTAAATTCAAAATATATTTACTAATATAGTACGATGTGCCAGGCACTGTGATAAATGCTGTGAACAAGGCAGTGAGCAAATGAGCATGCCTTCAAAGAATTTAGAGTCTAGTTAGCAGACTAAAGACTAAAGACTTACTAGAGTCTAGTAAGCTACTAAACATCCTAGGTACAGAATTGCAGTTCAAGTTAGGCACTTGACAGGAAAGTGAAGTGTGGAATGAAAGGTTCAAATCAGAGGAACCATTTTGTGGTGTCCCTGTTCTGGGGCCACCCCTATGTGGGGTGCATACCTCCCGGTCTGGCCCGGATGTTCAGATGGGTGGCGCTGCTGCACACTCAGATACTAAACACAATTCACTTGGGACCCTTCGGTGAGGGGCGAGGACTCGTGCAGCCCTGAGGACACCAGCGGAGATGGGAGAAAGGAAAAGCCTCAGGCGCTTTTGCCTTCCAGGGGCAAACACCTGTGTTGGTGGTCTCAGTGGTCACGAGGAGAGAGTTCTTTTCTTGTTGATGGTCGCGGCGGAGAGAGAGGTCTTTCCTTACTGATGGTGGTGGGGGAGAAAGGGGTGAGCTGGCGCAGTGTAGCTCCTTATATAGCTCGCCATGGAATGGCCTGAGCCAATCAGCTTTGAGTCCAATTGTCCAATCAGGTTTGGGGGATTTGTGAAGGGTTTTGTACAAAGGTCCAATCAAGTTACTTTCGGTTTCCCCAGATTTCTAATTTACACACCAGATCTTCAAAAGCCGTTTTCTCATTTTTGGGTTTTTTGCCAGTTTCCTCCCAATTTCTCCCTACACCATTTCTAAAGGGAGACACCACGGAGGGCTTCTTGGGTGAAGGAACATTCACACTAAGCTCTAAATGGCAAGAAGGAATTAAAAGGGGACAGTATTCCAAGGAGAGCAGTAGTTCCAGGTAGAACAGTGTTCCAGGTAGCAATGTCCTAGGTAGGGCAGGTGATTTGCCCTTCAGGGCAGCAGTCTCCGACCTCTGGGCCAGAGACAAGTATGACTGTTAGGAATCAGGGCACACAGGAGATGGGGAGGCTAGTGAGCCAACTTCATCTCTACTTACAGCCACTCCTCATCACTTGCCTTACCACCTGAGCTCTGCCTCTAGTCTGTGGGAAAATTCTCTGCTATGAAATTGGTCCCTGGTGCCAACAAGGTTAGGAACTGCTGCTCTAGGAGACAGGTGGCAATGTCTTGGGGCATTTTTAGTTGTTCACAGCTGGGAGTGGTGGTGATGCTATTGGCATGCTAGTGAGCAGAAGGCAGAGGGGCCGCTAACTATTCTGTGGTGCACAGGTCAACCAGCCATCATCAAGGATGATCTGCCTCAAATGTAGTGTCAAGGTTGAGAGGCCTTGAGGAGAGGGAACGGCAGCCCTACTTCAGACCCTGAACACAGGTAAGCAGCACGCAAACACGAGAAACCAAGCTACTAAGTGATGAGCAGGCAGGGAGTGTATACAGAGTGGATACATTGGACAAGGGGATGATTTCTCTCCCAGGCAAGATGGAGCTAGATATGAATATTTCATCATGCTACTCAGAAGGTCATGCGATTTAAAAGTTATTGCACTATTTCTGAAATTTTCCACTTAATATTTTTGGATCACAATTGTCCCTGGGTAACTGAAATGATAGAAAGCAAAAACTTGGATGGGGAGTGGATTGCTGCAAGTAAGGCTTTTGCACTAACGGAACATTTGTAATCAAAGAGCAGTTGGTCATTTTAGCTTAGAAAATGGTCTTTCTTTTGAAAGAATACCACCTCATCATTTCATTACCTATTTCCCATTTCTGTTGATTTTTTAAAAAAACATTTACTGAGTGCTTTCATACAAAAAAGAGAAGATGAGTATTTTGGATGACATGAATAAGTTAGCTCCTGATCCTACAGAAAGAACATGTTAAGTGTCAAATTAAAAGGTGTGGCAATATGTCTGGGTACATGCCTAAAAGAATCAAAGTCAGCACTATAAAGATATCTGTATACCCATGTTATCGTGGCTGTATTCACAATAGCCAAGTTATGGAATTAGCTTAGGTGCCCATCAACAGGTGAATGGATAAAGAAAATGTGGTGCATATACACAATGGAGTTTTATTCAGCCATAAAGAAGAATGAAATTAGGTTGTCTGCAGGAAAACGGATGGAACTGGAGATCATCATAGTAAGCAAGATAAGCCAGACTCACAAAGACAAGTGCCATATGTTTTATCTCATATGCAGAATTTAGGGAGAAAATAAGACATGAAAGCAAAAGTGTGACTATTAGGGATGTGGGAGGGGGGAGAGCGGGTGAGGGGAAGGGGGGATAAGAAAGTGATGGGATAAATATAATCATCATACATTACGTGCATGTATGGAAATGTCATAATGAAACCCCTTACTTGGTACAGCTAATAGGTACTACTACAAATAAATTATTAAAAATTGAAAAAAGGTGTAGGAGCTATATGGGATATGCAGATGATTAAGGGAGACAATGAAATTACTATTATTCTATGTATTTCCCCAGTCATCTTATTAACCTTACTCTATTTTGGTTTTCATACCTTGGCTGGCTCTGATGTGAGCAAGCAGATAGAGAATTAATGTGTTTCATTGTGACTCTCTTTTTTTTAAATTAGTATCATGAGTTGTGGTGAAACATAGTGAGCTATTGTTTTTTTTCCCCGAACCACAGGTATTACTCCCAAGAAGAAAACAGATAATCAAATCTAGACAGCAATTTCCCAAATATCAATCATTTGAAAACCCATTTCATGATTTTTGGCATATCCATGTATCACTAGGCTTTTATTTATTTAATATTTTTCTGTAAATCAACGCTTTCTTGTGTTAAATCACTGTTCTAAATGTAAAGCCTATTTATCAACACAAAGGTGATTCTTAAAATAAAATGTAAGAAGCTCAACGCAGTGTAATTGAATTCTAGCTGAATCTTCTTGACTGATAACAGAGACAAACCTGAAGCCTCTCACTGTGCTAAAAAGTAAAATTCTCAAGTTCTAAAAAGGCATTAAAACCTAGCATCAAGCAGAGTTTCTCCTTTAGCCGGAGTTGGCAAATTGGAGTAACAATTGGTTTTGTACAAACAGGTATTAAATGCGGTTTTACATTTTTACATGGTTGGAAAATATCAGAAGAATATTTCATACCACATAAAAATTATATGAAGCTGAAATTTCAGTGTCCCTTAAAAAATGTTTCCTGGAGCCACACTTGTTGTTGTTGTTAGGTGCTGTCGAGTCGGTATCCGACTCATAGCAACCCTCATAGGGTTTTCAATGGCTGAGTGCTTTGGGATTGCCTTGGGAGTGGATTGCCAGGTCCTTCTCCCATTTTTGGGGTGCTGGGAATTGAACTCGGGGCCTCAAAGACTGCAGCGCAGCGCTCTACCAACTGAGCTAAATCCCAGCCCAGAGCCACACTTATCACTTATGAATTCTTTACAGGTGCTTTGGTGCTATCATGGCTGAGTGAGGAGCAGGGAAAGAGACCCTATGGCCTGTAAACCTTAAAATATTTGCTCTCTGGCCCTTTATAGAAAAAGTTTATGCGATCCTTAGGTACTATACTTAAAATCATCTCGCACAGCACCTATAGTACATGTAGCTCTCAAACTCTGGAAAATTCTGCTCTGTGAATGATCATAACTAAAGACAAGGGTCTTGGATCCCATGAAAAAGCTATAGATCTTTAGAGAAGTTTTTAGTTGTTTGGAAAATGACAATATTAGAAGAAAGCATAAATATTGTACAATGACACATAAGCTATATCCAAAATTCTCTTACTCATAGCCCAATTGGAATGTCAATAGAAGTCAGTCTAGTGTTTGTTTGTTTCTGCTTATACCAACTGATGTGTAAAAGAATGGGCTATTTATGTACTTGTGATGAAAATTTTTTTTCTGCATGTAAACATTAAAATCCCTTCTGAGGAACAATGTGATTACATGGTCCAGTTTCAGTGAGCATCTATAGTTAGTTTCACTTAATGCACTTACCCCAACTAATGAGAACTATTCATGCACACCCAGAGATTAAGTGCTGGGACCTAATTCTCAAAAGTCTGAGAAAGGAAAAAATGATTAGCAGGCTCAGTCTGTACCAACAAGACTTCATCCACTAAGCTCATTGAAAAGACAACATAGTAAGGAAGCAAAGCAAAGAAATGACAGAGTGAATAGGCTCATCATACAGGCATCTCCCATGAAAACAAGACCGTGTTAATTGTTATGTAAAAGCAGTCAGGAACATAATTTGCAACTAATTTGTCACAGGCAGGCACAGAAAATACAGCTGAATCACCTTCAATTCTGAGGAAAGGAATGTTTTTCTACCTGGAGTGGTGGCTCAGGACACTGGCTGTGCATGAGAATCTCCTGGGGAGCTTTATTATTATCTTAATTGTGCATCTTTATGGGGAACAGTGTGATAATTCTATTTACATACATATATGTGTGTATATATATGCATATATATATATATATATATATATAGTGATCAAGTCAAGGCAGTTAGCATTTATATCTTATTCAATTAATTTGTTTAAAATTTTTGATGAATATGCATTTTTTTACAGTCTGGGGGTTGAACCCAGAGCCTTGCACATGATCGTCAGATGCCCCACCACTGAGCCACAGCCCTGTCCCTTTTAATTTTTTTAAATCAAACAACAACATTTTGAGACAGTCTTACTATGTTATGCGGACTGCCTCTGGCCTTGAACTTGTGATCCTCCTGCCTCAGCCTCTTGAATTGCTGTGATTCCAAGCATGTACCATGGCATCTGGCTGACTGATATGTATTAATTACCTGTATTTGTGGAATCCAGAAAGCAAGGATATTCTATTATTTATAGCAAAATGGATGGAACGGGAAGACATCAGGTGAAATGAAATCAGTAAGATGCAGAAAGACAAATATCACATGTTTTCTCTCACATGTAGAAGCTAAACTAAAGTTGATCTGAAAGTAGAACAGTGACTTTAAGAGGCTGCGAAAGGAGAAGGGGGGGGGGAGGATAGAGAGGGTTGGATAACTGGGAGTTTTTAAAGTTTGAATTTCCAGGCTGATTCAACCAGGATCAGAATTTTGTCAAGATCACACAGTGATTCCAATATTTGTCCTCAAGGGAGAGTCAGGACTCTGCTACTGTCTGCCTGTGTCAGCTGACACCATGATACCTCACATGGATTCACTTGGGACTAGAAATTAAGTTGGAGAGCTGCAGAGGAGGTGGGGTGAATAGGGAAACTCTAGAGAGGTGGGTTTCAGAGACTGATGATTTTCCTATGTCTTGTTGTACTAAAATCTCAACTTGAGGTTTCTGGTGCCTTTCTAAAAAAATCTTGATTAAATGGAATTGTGAAAAGTGCATCCAATCAATCGATCTGTTCTGCTTCTATGATTTAAGTTGTTTATAATAGTTAATAGTGCTGACTGTACTGGGTTCCTGGAGCTTCATCTTAAGAGCCAGGACCCCAAATCTTCAGATAATTCTCTTAAGCATGGGCTGTAAGTATGAGTCTTTGGAGGCACTCATGCACTCAGGAATATTCCCACAGCCAACCACCTTTCACATATGATGACAAGATCACGCTGCAACACTGTGGACATGCTAGCAATGTCCTCTGAGATAAACAGCAATCTTTGCATTAAGGTCTATCTGTATGTTGCTTTATTTCTAGGAATGAAATTACCTGAGCTACGTTTTTTTCCATCATTCACTATAGGTCCTTTCATTCTTATCCATCCTTAGTAATCTTTGCCTTAACCTACACCATTTACTTATTTTTGCCCAAGAATTTCTTGGGGCTGGGGTTTAGCTGCATTGGGATGGTGTTGCTCTGTGCTCTCTGAGGCCCTGAGTTCGATTCCTAGCACCACAAAAATGGGAGAAGGACCTGGCAGCCTATTCCAGAAATAATCCTGAAACAATCAGCCATTGAAACCCTATGAATCACAGAGAAGCACTGACATAGCACTGGGCAAGGCACAGTGTTGGGGAGTGGTTTGTTCTGTTATACATAGAGTTACTATGAGTTGGACTCAAGTTGCTGGCACCTAACAACAACAACAACAACAACAACAACAAGAATTTCTTAAAAGATAGATGACAGTGATAGGAAGGAACATCAAATTTTGGCATATGACAGTTACCCACTCCTCCAGTAATGACTCTTCTGCTTATGTGTTGAGACTGTCCCTTAAGAGATTAATTCTGAGTAGTTTGAATCAAGCCAAAATGGCATCAGGCCCAGTCTGCTTCTGGAAACCCAATCTAACTTTCAGGAAAATTGTGTAACTCTGTATACTTAAAAATCAGTGATTAGGAAGGTATGGTGGCACACGCCTGCAATCCCAGTACTCTGGAGGTGGCAGATGTAGGAGGCCAGCCTGGGCTGTGTAGTGAGATTATCTCAAAATATCCAGGGCCAAGATATAGCTCAGTGGTAAAGTGCTTGCCTAGCATGTGCAGACAGCTGGGTTCAATCTCAAACCTTGTGCAAAAAAAATTCATTAAAATCCAAAATACTCACATATTGTTGTTGTTAGGTGCTATTGAATCAGGTCTGACTCATTGCGACTCTATGTACAACAGAATGAAACACTCCCTGACACTGTGCCATGCCTAGCACTATGCCAGTGCTTCTCTGCTATTCATGGGGTTTTTAAAGGCTAATTGTTTCAGGAGTGTCTGCCATGTCCTTCTCCCAGTTTTGGAGTGCTAGGGACTGAACCCAGGGCCTCAGAGAGTGTAGAGCAGCTCTCTACCAACTGAGCTAAACCCCAGCCGCCTAACTATTCATATAGCAAGGGTCAAATGAAATTTGGAGACTTTTTTCTTATATTTGGGCTCCATTATTCTCAATTTCTACATTCCCAACCAAATACCTTTGCTTGGTTCTCCTCTTCAACAATGGGAATGAAATTTCTTTGACTTTGGAGACTTGGTAGGACAATTTTTGGCAGTTGAATGGTATGAGTCAGTCTTCCCAAAGGTTATGATATTTTCATTTATTGAGCACCACATATACAAAATGCCAGCCACACCGTACGGATAGCTCACCACAAGACCACAAGTTAGATAATATCATCCCTAATTACAGATGAAGCATCTGAGGCTCACAAAGGCTATGCACAATGCCCCACGTCTCACTTTAATCAGTGGCCATTCTGTGATTCAGACCCAGGGCTGTCTGACTCCAAAGCCTGGGCTCTCAATTTCTACTCCATACTGCCAACTCGAGCTGCTCAAGCCAACCAGGCAGCCCTTTGGGGGACCAATGGAAGGACTTGCAATGGCCTCGTTCCCAGCACGCGCACATATGCAACACTACGGTCCATCTGCCACAATTCTACAGTGTATTGATGCCGTTCAAGAAGAAAGCCCACAGGCCATTTGGGCAACCTCTCAGCAGTTCACCACGTTATTTGTTAATCTAATCAATCCATCTTTGTGGGAGGGAGAGGCACCTGTCTAGATAGCTGGTTTCCTTACTTTATTGCATACAGAGTCTGAATAAATACAATTGCTTCTGCCAGAAGCACATATACACACTGGATAAGCTGTTGAGATCCCCCCTCTCTCTTTCATAATCATATGTATATATGATTTTTTTTTTGAGACAAGATCTTGCCATGTAGCTCAGGCTGGCCTCAAACTTGCGATTCTCCTGTCTTAGACTCCTGAGTGCCAGGACTATAGGCATGCGCCACTAAACCCAGCTGAGCTATATATATATATATTTTTTAAATCGTGGATATGCATTTAATGAACAGCCTGCAAACAGGAAATGTGACTTAAGGGAGGCTGACAGTGAAATTCTGTCTTCAGGAATAATCCCCCTGGGAGCAATCCCCAGATAGGAGTCCCGGTCCTGACAGTGTCCAAATCACCTGAGATGTTAATTAAAAACACAGGTTCCTCAGCTTCACCCAAGACAAACTGAATCAGACTATTCAGGGGTGATGATCTGGAAACTATGTTGCCAAGAAAACCCCAGGTAACAGTAGCACACAGCCAGAATTAGGAACTAATTTACTAAGTTAGAGTGAATGGGGACAATTGCTTTGGGCCAATTCATCTGACTTTTCAATATTTATTGACCTACTCCTATTTACCAAGCACCATTCTAGACCCTGAGAACAAGCTGTAAGCAGGCCACATAAGGCTTGTCATATGGAGTTTACAATCTAGTGAGCGAAGACCAGCAATCAGCAAGTAGACATATGTCTAAATAGCTTCAGGTAGTGGCCTCCCAGGGTGGAAAAGAGAGCCTGAGGGTAGAGAGGGCTACCAAGCAGTGACTCAGGGAGGCAGGCAGTTTGTAGCAAAGCAGAGGGTCAAGGAGATACTGTTTACTCCCAAACAGTGTGAAGAAGTATAGCAGAGACTTTCACCATCTGTCAACTTCAGATTTCAGCGCCACGGTATTAGGGGAGAAGACAGTTCCAAGTACATCTCATGTACACAGCAAGGGTGACGCCTTAAGGACAGGGGAGTTGGCACCAGAGCAAGCATGGCCTCTGCCTCTCTTTCTCTGACTTATTTCTCCCACCTGTTGGGCTCCCCTATCCGTCAGTTTCCCTAAAATCCCCCTGTCTTTCAACCATCAGGAGCCACTGCATATTTTCTTTGCTGTGAAGGAGAGCTGGAGTTTAACCCAAGTTTCCTTTGATTGCAGCGATGCAGGCTTTCTAAAATACTGTAAGGTAACACATAGTGAAAGGCTCCTTTTTGACAGTGGTTGCTGGGGGACAGTGGCAGGGAGCGGGGCGGGGGGTGTCGAGCCAGCCAGTAGGATTGAGGAGATGGGATAGAACCTTGCGTCCAGCTGTATCTTCACTCACTATTCAATTTAAATGGATGCTAACTGAGTAAAATGCCCCCTGATGAAGACACAGGTCGGCTTGCCTGGGACTTTATCCTGGCGATCTGGCCCTGTGCATTTCCTTCTTTTGCGCCCTCCCAGAAAGGAATTGTTCTCACTTGTTCTAAGATTTTATTTTTTCCACTTGTGAGCCAAGACGCCGAGAGAGTATTTCTGATGTCAGATGAAAGATGCTCCTTATAAACTCAGCCATTTTAAGGAGGAGGAGGAGAAAGAAGGCCAAAGGTAGGGCAAAATGGAAATCACATGGCAGGAGATAGAATAAATGTTACAAGTAATTTTTTTCTAGTGTATGTCAAAGTACAGGACACTGGTCACTCACAAAATGACATAAGGTGGAAAAAAGCAAACCAATATGGGGTCCCCAAAACATTGTCACTAGAGATACTTGACTTTCAATTTGTCACTGAAGTTTCTGATTATATTAAGTAGAAAGAATTTGTTGCTAGCAATCCTTTGTTGTTGTTGTTGTTGTTAGGTGCCGTTGAGCCAGTATCTGACACATAGCGACCCCCATAGGGTTTTCAACGGCTGGCTGTTTTGGGATTCCCTTGGGAGTGGATTGCCAGGTCCTTCTCCCATTTTTGGGGTGCTGGGAATTGAACTCGGGACCTCAGAGACTGCAGTGCAGCGCTCTATCCACTGAGCTAAATCCCAGCCCAAGTAATCCTTTAAGACCTTGTATTCTTTTTGCCCCTCTCTCTTCCATCCCCTCAGGTCCCTTATATAAAATGGCATAGTATTTGCATATATTTGCATAGTATTTGCATATAACCTATGCACATCCTCCTGTATGTTTTAAATCACCCCTGTGCTTCTTGGTTGGTTGAATCTTTGGATGTGGAACCCACATATACAGAAGGCTGACTACCATATGATTTTATTTGTTGCTCTGTGCTGGGATGCTCTTCCACACAGCTATAGAATGGTTTCATTTTAGATGCATTTATTTAAAAGCGCTAATTGTTTTAAATAAGATATCAAGTAAATAAATAACAGGTGGCGTTACAGATATGGCAAACGATGATAGCGCTAGAAAATGAATAACGGCTGAAGTTTGGTAAACACCATCTAACGCAATCTCTTTTCTTTACAGATGAAAAAACCAGAAT
Source organism: Pedetes capensis (assembly GCA_007922755.1). Taxonomy (NCBI): domain Eukaryota; kingdom Metazoa; phylum Chordata; class Mammalia; order Rodentia; family Pedetidae; genus Pedetes; species Pedetes capensis. The sequence continues at coordinate 248,853 of VMDO01000643.1, read as the reverse complement.
CTTAGAGAACTTAAATGACTAGTTCATAGCCACACAACTATAGCAGAAACAACACACAGCTGTCTTTGCTCAATGCCCTTTTCAGGGTGAAGGAAAGATATTTGTGTAAACGTCAGAAGTCCTTCTGAAATGCAAAGTATAATCACTGGAAAAACTGAGAAATTTCTTGGCCACTCTATTCTGTGTATGAACTTGGGAGAAACAAGAATAAACTCTGTTTAACCTCCCAATTTGTCTTTTCTACTTGTAGGCCAATGAAACGTCATCAGCCCTCTCTGGCCCGCACTTTCCACTTCTGTTAGTAATCAAAACAATAAATCTGTCAACACAAAATAAAAATGCAACCCTACTTACGTCAAAAAGCTGTAAGAATTAAGGAAGGTAACAGTGTGAAGTCCTGGCATACGGGATGTGATTCTGGAACATAGAATTCATTTTTTCCCCTTCCCCTCAAAGTATGTTTTTGGTTGTGAATTATTAAAAAATGTATTCTTCCCAAGTTCTACCTCTTTTATTCCTAGATGACTTTTCCATTCAAATAGGAGGTGGGGGTCCCAGTTTATGGGCTGAGAGTTGTGGCAAAACTAAAGAACACTTCCCACTGGAAGCCAAATTGGTAGCAGCAGTAGGGCCCCTGAGAGCTTTCTAAGAACAGATGGAGAGGTAAGAACTTTGCAGAGAACACTTTCCTTGCCCTTAGCTGACAGAGTTGAATAAAAACAGGCCCTACCACCCCATCTATGCTAATCCTGTACCCTGATAGCTGTTGCTGCTGGAGACATCGGGGGAGCAGAAGCCATTGGAAATACAGTATATGTTAGGACAGCTTAGTGATTTAACAGGGTCTTAGAAATGCGTCATTAGGCGATGTTGTTATTGTGTGAACATCAGAGTGTGCTTACACAGGCTTAGATGATACAGAGCGATTACTCAACGTGGCCTCTTAATGCAATCCCGAGACTCCATAAACAATAGACGTGAGAGCCTGCTGCCTTCGTGACACAGCATATGGCTTTAAGGCACGGACATTATATATACATATACACATATACACATATACATACACACACACACACATATATATACATGTGTGTATATATGTATGTATGTGTATTTCCTGTTTTTGTATATATATACATACATATATATATATATATATACATATATATATATATATATATATGCACACACACACACACGCCTGCAGCGGTAGCCCTGTGGCATCCGATCCCGTCAGATCTCAGAAGCTAAGCAGGGTGGGGCCTGGTTAGTACCTGGATGGGAGACCGCCCGGGAACACCAGAAGCTGTAGGCTTGGGAGAAGGACCTGGCAACCCCCTCCCAAAAATCAATCTGCCATTGAAAACCCTATGAACAGCAGAGAAACACTGACAATAGTGTTTCCTCTATTGTACAGAGGGTCACTATGCGTCGGATACTGACTCAACAGCACCTAACAACAACAACAACAATATAGACACATACATACACATGTATGTGTACATACATATACACATATATATGTGTGTGTGTATATATATATGTATATATATGTATTTGTTATTGTTGTTGTTAGGTGCCGTTGAGTCGGTATCTGACTCATAGTGACCCTCATAGGGTTTTCAATGGCTGACTGTTTGGGGATTGCCTTGGGAGTGGATTGCCAGGCCCTTCTCCCATTTTGCAGTGCTGGGAATTGAACCTGGGACCTCAGAGACTGCAGCTCAGCGCTCTACCCACTGAGCTAAATCCCAGCCCTCATACACTCACATGTGTGTGTACATACATATATGTGTATATCTATACATACACATATATACACACATGCGTATACATATATGTAGAAGGGATATATTCCGAAATACCTATCAAAAGCATAGGCTAGTATAGTAAATTCATAAAGCAGCACCACACATTTATTATCCTTTTCAGATACTATGTGCTATACACCATTATATGTGTGTACTTTTGTAGGATTGGCAGCGCAGTGGGTTTGTTTACATCAGTGTCTCCATAAACGCATGCTAAGACTGTATGACATCACTGGGCAGTAGGCATTTGTCAGCTTCATTATAATGTTATGCGATAATAGTCACTTATGTGGTGCTTCTCTCTAGGAAGTGGCAATCCACTCCCAAAACAATCCCGGAACAATCAGCCATTGAAAACCCCATGAGGGTTGCTGTGAGTTGGACCTGACTCGATGACACCTGGCAAGAGTCAGTGACCCAAATATTTTTATGTGTTGTTGTTGTGTTAGGTATCTGACTCATAGTGATCCTGTGTACAACAGATGAAACACTATTGTCAGTGCTTCTCTACTATTCATAGGGTTTTCAATGGCTGATTGATTTTTTTGGGGGTAGTAGGTTGCCAGGTCCTTCTCCCAAGTCTACAGCACCTGGTGTTCCAAGGTGGTCTCCCATCCAAGTACCAACCAGGCCTGACCCTGCTTAGCTGCTGAGATCTGACAGGGTCCGACATCATAGTGGTACGGCTGCAGGCTTTTATGTGTTGCATGACAATATTTTCTTCTTTAAAAAGACATGCAGAGATGAATAAATGCAGTAATCATCTTATCTCTGTCACTACCTGTGTACATATTCATGGGGACCCTGAAAATGCACCCCTCAGATTTTACTGTGTGGGAACAGAGTTGACAGAAGATCACACTTGCTGTCTCCATCGGATCCACCATTGCCTTTGCGCTGAGCTCAGACTTCCCCTAGGATGCTCTCAGCCAGTGACTGGCACAGCAGAGAAATCACTCATGCCCACTTCTGGGATGTAAAAAGCTCCCATAGGCAGCCTTGGCTCCAGGAATTCCTGCTGTCCTAACATTTTCTGTACATGACAGTGGGTGTCCCCACCTGGGGATCTTCCTCCCCAGCCCTCTTCCTGCCCACTCTCCCTTTGCTGGTGTCAGATGCGCACTGCAGCTGAAGGCTCTCCTCACCTCCTGCACCTCCACTTTAGTCTTCACAGATGTCTCCCCAATAACTCCCTCGCATATCTAATTCTGTCTTGGAATCTGCTTCTCAGAGGACCTCAAATAACAAACACAACACTGTGCCAGAAGTCCAAGTACAGCTAAACAGATCATTCTACACAAGATTTAGAACGTGTAGCTAGCCAGGACTCAGATGTGCCCCATTGGTTATAATGGAAAGGGGAAAAAATGTTCTGTCAGCATTTTGTGTAAACTTATGACCACATTTAATCACTCAGAGTATACCTTCACTGACTACCAGATGTGTCATTAACCATTTCTGAAAAAAGTGAAATAAAATCACCCAGCATGAGAATGCTGTAGAATAAGTCAATACTAACAGATGGTGTTTATTTTGTCACTGCTTGTGTTAAAAAATTACCACCTAGTCCCATCAAATCCATTTCTTTAAGGTGGAAGCTTTATGTAAAAACTGCTACAGAAAATGCAATATTTTATCAGCTGTCATTGAGTTCCTTAAAATATGAGCACTTGTTTTCATGGTTTTCAGTTTTCTAGGACATGGTGCAATACACAGGAGATGGGTTTGTATAAATCTGACACGATGGAGTACTTTGCCAGCAGCTCTGTCTTGCAACATGCAATCTGTTTTGTTTTTCAAAGTTGGTACATGAGTTCGTTGAAACAGTAGTGTTTGGTGGATGAACACAAAAGTTCCTTAATTAAACACCCTCTGCAATGTGGTATGGTTCACATGCCTGACCACAGGGAACCCTTTAAATACATTACTGCACGGCCTTTTTGTGGGGATCACACAGAGAGTCATGAAAGATGGTGCTGTAGAAGAATCCACAAAACATGGGGGAAAAGTTCACAATACAGCATGTGAGAAAATGAAAAAAACAGGAAGTACGTGATGGTGCCAATCCTATTTCAAAATGCACACAATGAGAGGCACATAACAAAATGGTTGGAAAAGGTAATCTCTTTTTTAATTGGAAATTTTTAAGGTACACTTAACAACTGTTTCATTTTGACATGCATTTCATTGTGACATTTCCGTATGTGCGTTTCATTGTACATTGCACAGGTAACTTCCCGCTTACCCTCCGGTGCACCTCCTCCTCCTCCTTCCCTGCCCTCACCAAAGGCCTTTCTTCTACATTGTATGTCTTTTTGTGGGATTATTTTTCTATACCCTTGCATCCCAATGATGTTTAAGGTCCAAGATTTTTTCTCTGGTGATCTATCTTTTTACATTGTCAGTAGTATTACATGAATTTTCTAGCCCATTTGTATTATTACCATTCTTTGCTATTATTGGTATTATTGTAATTATTTCCCGAACTATTAAATTTGGGCTGTTTACTTTGAGGTTGCCCCCTCGCTCATTCCTTGTTTCTCCTTGTTCCTCTGCTTCCTCCTGTCTTCTCCCATCATCTCTTCCTTTTGGTAGATCCCTCCCTCCTTCTTTCCAGTCCCTAAATTGTCCCTTCTCTGCTAAGTTGAGAGAAGGTAATCTTGAGCTAGCCCGTTTAACAACAAATTAGGGCTCTGCTCTTCATGTTTCCTACCTTTATTACCTGAAGTTACCTGAACTTTCTGTTTCCTCATAAATCAGGGTTGACAATAACAGTATACCCAGTCTGTGGGGATCAAATGTGCAGTGTCCTTGGAAGCACTGGGTATGGCGCAGATGCTATGTACATATTATTATTGTTGTTGTTTTAAGTTTTATTATACATCACTGTAGAGAAAGTTCTAGAAGTACTTTCTTCACCATGATCACTGTGATTCTTGCTAAATGGTTAAGATTACAGACAATTTTCAAGAGTTTTTTGTTTTGTGGTTTATTTATTGTAATGTTTTCTCACACGTACAAAAATGTACCGTGATAAGAAGAAGGAATGGGGAAAGGGAAAGAGGAAGAAGGAAAAATCTCACTTTCTTCTTAGCTACCCAGTTCTGCTACTATAACTAGTGCATAACTGCTTGGATAAAGTGGCTTAATTTTTTTTAAGTTTTAAGCTCAAAGTACCTTGATGGTTTAGAATTTCCTTCAAAATACCTTAGCTAAAACATCTGTGAACTCTCAATCTCAACATTGGCATAGTATGTGAATAAAACTGCTTATCAGTCAACACGAGGATGGAAGTGAGCATAAACACTAGGAGTGTAGAGACAGTTTTCTCTCCCTTCTCCAGTGTTTTCCATTTCTTCGGAATACAAAGGTCTCCATAACTTTTCACATATGCTTAATTTTACAAACTACACTGGAAAAGTAAATAGATCTCATATGTTTATGTGCTCTGACTATGCAAATAAGCCAAATGTGAGATGGTGTCATTTTGACTTAAAATCACGGACTTAAAGAAATCAAACGCATTGTTTCTTGGCATCTTCTGGTACAGTCTGAGTCAGGTTATCAGAGAGCACGTCACAAATGGTCAATAACAAAACACCAAATGATCAAATTAGGCCATTGTTGGTAGGTGCTCTCAAGTTGGTGTCCGACTCATAGCGACCCTACTACGTATGTCAGGTGAAACACTATTGTCAGTACTTCTCTGCTGTTCATAGGGTTTTCAACGGCGGATTGATTTTGGGGAGTGGGTTGCCGGGTCCGTCTCCCAAGCCTACAGCATCTGGTGTTCCCAGGTGGTCTCCCATCCAACTAAACAGGGTTGACCCTGTTTAGTTTCCGAGGTCTGATGGAATCGGATGACACAGTGGTAACAGATGCAGGCATACATTAGAAGATAGATATCCTTTTTAAGAAGATACATACTTGACCATATGTGACAGGAGATTTTTCAACAGGTTGGAGTCTGATGATGAGGCTGGGACAGTTCTGGACTATGATGTGTTCCCTATCTCTCCCTGGATTTCGACAGGTAATTGATGAATGAAAAGTGGTGTGCTTAAACGGAGAGGGCCCCCTCCTTTTTGGAGGTTACGTACTCTTTAGCATCTAAGTCATCAGCTTCTATAACAGCTCTAGGCATCCCAGCAAAGTTAAAGTGGTATACTTGTCTTGCTTTTCTCTTCTGCTTCTTTTTAAATATCATGAATAGTTAAGTTAGCCATCAAGAAAATTTCAGAACATGTCTTGGAACATCATCTGATTCTGCAAGATTGACCCTTGTGATATCGAATGAGGTTACCATAGAAACTCACCAGGCCCCACTTACACTGAGACCTACCTGCCTTTTTACTTTGTAAACATGTTTCCATTTTTAAAGCCCTTGCTGAATCCAAGTGAGGGCTTGCAGATACCACCAGGAGAAAATAGGTCCTCCAAATAAACATACAGCCCTTGGGGCCGTGGAATTTAATGCTTGGGAGGAAAGGAATCTTAACAAACGTGCTAGAGCTCCTTTAAACACTTAAGTCAGAAAGACATGCATCATTATTCACCCAAGATAGAAGCCTTTTCCATCTCTAATCTAAAACATTAAAAGTAGGGAAAGTCAGAGGCTCTGCGAAAAATGACCTTTTGGTCATTAAGCCTGAATCTGAATTGCTTAAATATTTAAAAAGGAAATGGTCTACCTTTCTCACATGCTCAATGCACCCATACAAACTTGTCCTTTTTCACAGGATATACGGTGAAACTTTTTTTTCTTTTTTTGTGGTACTGGGGATTGAACCCAGGGCCTCCCACTTGCATGCTTTGCAAGTGCTGGACCACTGAGCTGCACCCCAGCCCATTTTTTTTTTTTTTTACATTTTTGAGACAGGGTCTTGCTAAGTTATGCAGACTGCCCCTGGTCTTGAACTTGTGATCCCCCTGCCTCTGCCTCCCAAGCTGCTGGGATTACGGGCATGTGCCACCTCGCCTGGCATGTACAGTGAATCTTGACAAATACTAATGAATCTTGACAAATACTAACAACTGACCAGTAACGTCCAAATCTTATTGTCAGGCACTATTCTAATGGATTTAGTGCATTATTTTACTTAATCATTGTATCATACATATGAGAAACATATTTTCAGTGTTCTCATTTTACAGATGGGAATACTAAATACAGATTTTACAGCTAAAAGGTGGTGACTTGCTCAAGGTAACAGTGATAGTGAAGGCCATGCTAGATGTGAAGTCAGGTTATCAAGACCCACAAACTGATAACCATCTGACTGTATAAGCTGATAACCGACTGTAGCACTCTGTGGGAAAACCACATGGATGCTTTCATCTAGCCTTGGCACTGCCTCTCCTCTGTACCCTTTAACTGGTTTTGGAAAGACGAATATCCCCTGTAGTTAGCAACAAAGACACAGCCTGCTTTTTTATTACTGTCACAGATTATTGTATATTATTACAGACACAGTACAGCTATATCATGTTGTATCATATTATAGACATATTATGCTAGACCTATGGTTAAATGAGCCTGCAGCGGTAGCCCTGTGGCATCCGATCCCAACAGATCTCGGAAGCTAAGCAGGGTCGGACCTGGTTAGTACCTGGATGGGAGACGGCCCAGGAACACCAGAAGCTGTAGGCTTGGGAGAAGGACCTGGCAACCCCCTCCCAAAATCAATCTGCCATTGAAAACCCTATGAACATCAGAGAAGCACTGACAGTGGTGTTTCCCCTGTTGTACAGAGGGTCGCTATGAGTCGGATACCGACTCGACGGCACCTAACAACAACAACAACAATGGTTAAATGTGTCCACTTCCAAAATTCTTATGCTGGACTTTACTCCAATGGAGATTGTATTTAGAAGTTTGGGTTTGGGGAAGTGTTTAGGCCACGAGGACTCCACCCTCATGAATGGCTCAAGTCCACTTATACAAAAGCTTGTACAAGCTCTAGAGCCCTTTCAGGTGTCTGATCCTTTGCCATGTAAAGGCACAGCATTTGTCCCCTCTAGAGGATGCACTGGGCTGGGATTTAGCTCAGTGGGTAGAGCGCTGCGCTGCAGTCTCTGAGGTCCCGAGTTCAATTCCCAGCACCGCAAAAATGGGAGAAGTGCCTGGCAATCCACTCCCAAGGCAATCCCGAAACAGTCAGCCATTGAAAACCCTGTGAGGGTCGCTATGAGTCGGATACCGACTCACAGCACCTAACAACAACAAGAAGAAGATGCACTAGGAAGGGGCCATTTTGGAAACAGAAGGAACCAGCCCTTCTCAGACACTGAACCTGCTAGCACCTTGATCTCGCACTCCCTAGGCCCAGAAGGCTGAGAAAGAAATTTCTATTCTTTATAAATTACTGAGTGTGTGGTAATTTGTTACAGCAGCACAGGCATACAGAGACACCTAACTGTCTCAGATTTCCTCAACCATATGTTTTTGCTTATGGTGCTCAGGATAAATTCTTCCAAAGATTTTGACCTACAAAGGCCTTTATATTTTCATAACATTTTTGGTAACTTGTGTAGAAGGTAGAAGCCCACAAGCGCAAGGTAGGATTGAAAATTTTCTGAACAAGAATTGCTGAGATGGCAATGAATTCATAGTTCCAGCCACTAAGATACTGAAAAATACATTTCTTTCCAACAGCATTTGAAAGATCGTCTCAGAGATTCCCTAGGAAAGAAGGAGGGTGGGGGAGAGTAAGAGGATATTTCTTGGTTTATTGATCAATTGATCCAAGAGATCATGTGACAACACAGAGTTTTATGTGCTTTGGGTCTGCAAACGGGAGGGCAGAGTTTACTTTGACATGGTAGGTTGGCAGGTAACAGACATGAGGTATGTGCAAATAAGATTTCATAGATGGTATCACTGTCTTCCTTAAACTATACATTTGTGTCACTTTTTAAAATATCATTTATATTCAATGGTACAAGCATTTCACAATTCTTACTTCAAGTGGCTTTCTGAAGCTGCAAAGTTTAACAGTAATGAGAAGGAAAGCTTAGCTACGTATGACTGGCAATTCCACATGAAATCCTCAGAGTTGGCTCCTAAAATGTGGCCCTACTATGGGAGCCATCAAGACAGCTTTGGATACAAATAGAGGGCTTGTCGACTTGACTCCACAAGACCTTATATTTGGGCTCCAATTTGGCTTTTCCAATACAAGTCATGTATCCCTGGGTTCATGGTTTGTCACAGTTTCTCTCATCTATAATATAATGAAGGGGCTGGGACTCAGCTCTGTTGGTGGAGCATTGCTCTGCAGTCTCTGAGGTCCTGGGTTTGGTTCCCAGCACCACAAAAATGGGAGAAGGATGTGGCAATCCACTCCCAAAGCAATCCTGAAACAATCGGCCGTTGAAAACCCTATGAGGGTTGCTATGAATTGAACACTCAATGGCACCTAACAACATAATATGATGACATTAGAATATAGTTGTATTAGAATATAGTGATATCAGAATATAGTGATATTATAACTGGGATATCTATTAGCAAAACTTTCACAGATTAACTGAGAAAATGCATGTGAAGATGGTTTACCATAGTAGGTGCTCAATAAAGATAGGTATTCCTGTTAGTGCCATTATGACATCTACTACTATTCTTAATGGGAAAGGCCTTCTTATAATAGAAGAAAATAATGTTTTAAAAATAGCATGTACCATACTTTATTCTTACAATTTGTTGTTATTAGGTGCCATTGAGTCATGTCCGACTCATAGCAACCCTTGTAGGGCTTTCTATGGCCGACTGTTTCGGGATTGCCTTGGGAGTGGATTGCCAGGCCCTTCTCCCACTTTTGTGGTGCTGGGAATCAAACTCAGGATCTCAGAGACTGCAGAGCAGTGCTCTACCAACTGAGCTAAATCCCAGCCCATTGTTACAATAGGATACTATAATTACATCCTTCCTTTTTGTCTCATCTGGCAAATGCAGAACAATGGACAAAAGTTTTGGGTTGAGGAGTCTTTCCTTACATATTACCCAAACCTCTCTGTCTGAGGGCACAGGATTTCTTTATCTGTGGCATGACTCATTCTCTCAGGATATTTCCTTGTTTACCCCACACATGAAACATCAGTGTGTGCCCTCCATCTTGGTGAGTTAGATACACAGTAGTGCTAGGGCATACAGAATGAAATGGACTTCTAGAATGCAGAAGCCTCCTACTCTCTCTCAACGCAAGACAAAGGCTACCCCCATGCTCACCCACATGAGAACCAAGAGCCAGGCAGCTTTGTTTGGAAAAAGCATCAACCAACGGGGACAGGTGGCCAAGGGCGAGACCATCTGTCTCATGCAGAAGCATCCAGTGGGTGTCAAAGATCTCACCAGCAATGCCTGGGCGTGCGCTCTATGTTTTTTTCTCATCAAAATAAATCTGAGCAATCGTCAGGATCCTTTGACTGCCTTATGACTGGGGATGAGGACCTGGCCCCAGTGGTCCCCTTGCCAGCTGCTGGAGGAGACCCTCTGGTTTGTTCCACTGCCATATCTGTGCAGGGAGTAGGCGATTTGTCCTTTCTGAAAGCTTGGGGAGCCACAGGCAAGCTCGACCTCCAGCCAGCCACTTAAGAAGCATCTCTTTTATCCAAGTACTACATGCATTTTTAATTGAAAAATACTTCCAATTACATTAGAATGATCATAAATAAGAGTACAATGTGTTAGAGAGTGAAGCTGGCAGGCCATTCATAGATTGATTGTTATTAAAATTAGCATTATTATGATTCCATCAATTATTTCTACACTTTGGAACATTTTGTTTTCTTCCAACCCTCTTTACATGCTTTTGTGAGTTTCATTATAATGTCAGGTTCCCCTTTCATGAGAACATAAATTTCACATCTGACAAATATGGTTTTCCCTATCTCAGGAAACCATGCTATTTGGGCCATGGAGAAAGTGACAATGTTATTTCTAATGCTGCCTGTGTTTATTCTCTCATATAAACCCAATTATCATCAGCTTTTGGGATTCTATTACATCCAACCTGATGTTTATATAACAACAACATACTCTAGTTTTTAATGATAAGCATAATGGACATTATTCTATTTCCTATACACAGAAATTTTCCTCCTAAGAGGTTAGTGGTATTTGCATAACCAGGAAGTAGGATGACATCATAGGATCCATCTTTCTTTTGAGCAATGAGGACAAAGTAACATAAAAATAGCAGCCAGAGCCATGGGTATTTTCTTGACCTTTCTGTTTCTGATGCATAGGTTCTACCTATCACAGCTACTACAGAACACAGGCAATAAATACTCAGCCAAACGAATTTACACAATTAATATGCATTAAGATAACTGCAGTGAAAGAAATAAGTATAGCTGTTACTATTATTATCCATCAGTACAAAAGACTATGGTGAGAGACATATTCAACTCATTAAAGAGATAGAATGTGGTTTGATGGCAGCAGGACCTTGAGATAGATACTCATGTGCCACACAATGCGGTTTTGGTCAAAATGACCTCACAGACCATGGTGGTACCATGGGATGATAATGAAGCTGAGGGCAAGGGATGTGACTCTGTGGCAGAGCATTTGCCAAGCATGAGGGGGGTTCTGGGTGCAATTCCTAGCACAGAAAAAAAAATAGAACAGAAAATTCTTGTTGTCAGTGATGCAGACATCGTAAAGCCATAGGTCAAGGCATTACTTATGGATTTGTGATGATGCTAATGCAAATCAGCCAGCTATGCTTACAATTATATAAAAGCATACCACATATACTTACAGATACCACATAATGCTAGAGGATAACGGATGACTATGGATTTACTATACTATTCTTTTAATGATCATTTCAGAGTACCCTCCTCCTACTTAGGAAAACAACCGTTTACTGTAAAGCAGTATGGTATTCTATGCAGGCAGTAGTTCATACATCTCATGTTAATTGTGGCTTCTAATGGCATTAAGATGCCACACTGAATGGCTGACCAAGACCATCTAGGCTTGTGTTAGTACACTCTGTGTTGTTTTTACAATGACCAAGGCATCTAATGACACAGTTTTCATAAGTTGCCTTCATCATGCATGATTATATGTTTTTTAAAATGCCTCAAAATAGATGAAATGGAAGTTTTCATTGGGGAAAAGAAGTTTTATTTTCTTTCTCTTTTGTTATTATTTGTCTCCCTACTAATAACGCCACAAAGGACAAAAAGTAGGTAAAATTACTCTCTATAATCTAAGCTAGGAACACAGTCTGAGTACATTTTATTAAGTATCTAATGAATAACTCTCAATGTAAGACACAGGGTCCCCAGCTCCCCTGATAGTTCTGCACATTTGCTAGATAAAGGGTTGTAGGCATTGCTCATTTTTCATAGCCACCAAGCACTGGAGTTACTGCTCCCATTTCAGGGAGAGGCTTCCCAGTGAAATGGAATTACACAGATGACAATGACACTTATATTAATTCTTTGCCTTGATTAATCAAGACCTGTATATATAAATATAAATGGTTAGTAGAGAATCACCATATATAAGGAATACTATTATTATGAAGGAAAAGAAACACTCCTCTCACGGAAAGTTTGACTGAATCCAACAAAAATTACATCTTAAAATTGATTCTCATTAACCACAAAAATGCAAGGATAATGCATCCATGAAAATATGACTGCATAAAAAAATCCTCTTTGAGTGTATGCTCGGTCTCAACACATAACACAGATGCCCTTAAGAGAAGGACAGAATGACAGAAAAGACATAGCTAAAGAGCAAGTAAGTGATTTGTAAGTAAAGTCTTTAGAGCTACCCAGGCAAATGTCAAAACTGAAGAAGATGAAAATGGGTCTTCTTCGTCATGGCCAGTTTGATGAATATGAAAAACTGAGACCTCCTACAGTTCTGGTGGGAGAATAAACTGACACCTCTTTGGAAGGCAATCTGGCCATATACATGCATATTTGCACACATTTTGTGTACATACATATTTATACATATACATAGATCTAATAGTTGTAATATAGATATATGTACACAAACACATGGAGTGTGGATATCTCTATATACATACATATGTGCACACATTCTTTTAATATGCACATTTCTTTTAGCAAGCCTAATTCTAGGTATCTGTCTTATAGAAATAAAACATGTCTATGAAAATATCCATTTCTTCATTGTTTATAATACTGAATAAATATAACTTAAGTGCTTATTAGTAGGGAAAGGATAAGATCATGGGCTTTTATCTCTAGAATAATCTATAGCAGTTAAAGGAGGTAGAATATGCCATATATTCTAAATGGAAAAATGCCTGTGATATGCTATTAGAAAAAATTAAATTATACAAACATATACCTTGCAAACAGACTTTTTACTAAAAAAGGAGAAAAGAAAAGAATACCATATACAGGCATGTGTGTACAAATGTGTGCTAGAAAACTTCTGACATGATTTAAATAATCCTATTGGAAGTATATTTTAGATTTTGGGGTTTAAGGTGTCAAACCATTCATAAGCATATATAACTACCAAGTGCACAATGTTCTTTTGAAGTTTGATTTTGTTATTGTTTTAAAATATAAAATAAGAAAATTAAATTTGAAAAAGATTACACACTTAACAAATCCAACCACAAGTTTGTCTTATGTTTTCAATGAAACTGTTTTCTAAAGGCAATATCAATACTAACAATGTCACTGAAAGACAGTTTACAGAATAGAATTAATCAAAGTTTATTCCTTAATATGTACCAAGTAATTATAATACATTAATCCACGAGTAAGGTTTTAGAGTTATAAAAATACCTGTAAAAAACCCCCCTCATGATTACACAGGGGATCTAGCAAAATAAGGGACTGCAACTCGGAATGACGAGGGTGTACAGTAGACACAGGCTTTGATCTCCGAGACCTGTAATTTCTACCTTCTAAGCATCACTGGCTTTTGTCAAGCACAGTAGTGCCCCTTCATCCATGGTTTCACTTTCCAGGTTTTCAGTTGCCCATGGTCAAACATGGCCCAAAAATATCAAATGGAAAATTCTATAAATAAACAACTCATAAGCTCTAAAGGACACGTTGGGGCTGAGTAATGTGATGAATTCTGGTCATTCTGGCCCAGCTAAACACGGCTCATCCCTATGCCCCATAGATCTAGGCTGCATACGCTACCTGCCTGCACTACCTGCCTGCTAGTCACCTGCACATCCCATTGACTGTTTCAGTATCATAGCTCTTGTGTTCAAGCAACCTTTATTTTTCTCATTGGCCTCACAGGCCAAGAATAATGATGCTGGAAATTCAGATATGTCAAAGAGATGCCATAAATGTCTTCCTTTAAGGGAAAAAGGGACAATCCAATAGGATGTTTTGAGACCAAGAGCATGCATACTCACATACTTTTTATGATGGGATGTTGTTTTTAGCTTATGATTCTTATCATTGCTAAGCTTCTACCATGCCTAATTATAAAGTATACTTTATTCTAGATATAGATAAGGAAAAAAAAACAGTATATACAGGGTTTGGTACTATCTGTGGTTTCAGGGAATCTTAGAAAGTGTCCCCCCACAAATAAGTGGGGACAACAGTGCTTGGCATCCCCCCACTCTCACACAGACCTGGATCATCACCCTCTCATACCCACTTTATAGCTTCAACGTCTTCTTAACTGGTCCTGCTGGTCCTGTGTTGTCCACACCCCGAGCAGACAAGCTTTTCTAAATCTTCTCATGTCACTCTCTGTTTAAGATATTTCTCTGTCCTTAACATACCACTAACTGTCGCTTAAAGCACGTTCCCGTACCTCCACACTTTAAATCCCTTCTTGCCCGTGACTTTTGGTTTTTGAGCCACCACTTCCTTATTGGTCTCAAATCTTTCTATCTTTTTCCAGGAAACTTCTCCCCATACTCTTTCTTAACGAGTTTATTTTCTTTTGAAACCTGCTTTAAGTTAGGGCACCTATATGTTTTTTCAAAGAGCCCCTATTTATACTTGTTTACTCTGTAGGTATGTAAGCAATATAAAGACGAGGGTTCTTTCTTTCGTTCTTTCATTCTTTCTTTCCTTCTTTCTCTTTTTTCTTTTTTATTTCTTTCCTTCATTCCTTTCTTCCTTAAATCACCATCCCCAGTGTCTAATACTGTACCCAGCATAAAATACACTCAACATTGGTTGGAAGAGTAGAAGGATTAATTAAACAATTCAGCTGCTAAACTTAGGAGAGCACTGGGAAAGAAAGCCCACTATAGATTGAGTCTTGAAGAATGACAAGAAAAGGAGAAAGTCAGTGAAGAGACAGATGACACTTAACCAGGTGGTTATAAAAAGTGCATTTCCGTAAAAACGAAGACTATCTTGGGCAAAGAAGAGAGGTGCCATCATGGTGAAGCAAAAGCCATAAATGCTATTCATTCTAGAAAACGCTGCCAGCCCTTCTCAGGTGACCATTGCGGAGAGAATTAGCTTTCATTTTAGGTAGAGACAGAGATTTCGCTTTAAATCCTTCATCTGTATGATCAAACTCTTTCTGCAGAATATCGATCCAGAATAAAAATCTACAAAGCTGATAATGTCAGATGGTATCAATTTCTAATAAGACATTCCAGGAAAACAACACAAGAAATTAGTTTCTAAGTCTTCCTTATTAAATTACTCTTTCTAAAATAAAAATTCCCATGCAGCCCCACAGAAAAAAAATGGTTGAGAGTTGAATTATGAATATAATATATGGAAATTAATCATGACCACCTACTTCCTTCACTTTAAACAAGTCTAATTACTCCCAGTTTAAAGTGAATAAAAATAATGCATGCATTTTCAAAAGAAGTACGTCTATAGCACATGCTGACAACATATGAATTCATGTGGTTCCCAGAATGAGAAAATGGCTTTCCTTTTAACATCCAGAGCTTTCAAATCTAATGAATTACCTATTTTATTTTTATCACTTGGATTTCACCATGTGAATGTGAAAAAATGAAACTCTTGCCACAATCCAATTTAACATAATATTAATACTATTTTTTCCTAGGTAGATCTTGAGACTGTATAAATAGATGATAACAGGGTAAATCACATTTTAAAGTTAGAGAAAAGTCCAAAAGTCCTGTGGCAGCTGATATGAAATTATAGGTACTTCATCAAAACCCAGCAAGCGACAGCTACCTCATAACTCATGCTTAGAGCTTCGTAATGTGATTAGGTTTTCAAGAGGGTGCATTTGTGTTTTGGTTTCCTTTTAATCACTTTATGTTCAGCTTGGCTTCCAACTGTCTGCTGATTGACTACAGTCATCATGGCGAGAATAAAGAGAGCATCAACTTTGCTGAAGAAAAGTTATTAAATTTTAGTTTTCCTAAAGGGAAACATTCTGTGCAACAGTAATTGAAAAAAAAATAAAATCTTTATTGACATTCTTTGAGGGAAAATACAATATTCAACGTTTAAGCTGAAGCTAGATAGGTAAAGGAAATACAGATTTGAAGCAATTATGCAGACAAAGTCAGCCAAGAAAATTGGCTATGAGAGAGGGCATCTTGTCTGCTGCTGCTCAGGCCTGATTGGCAGCAAGGGTTTCTTCCTTCTTTGCTTTTGCCCACTCACTCCACAAGCATTTATGGTGTGCCTAAACATGTGATTCATCTTTGCCCTCAAATAAAATCCAATCTATTGGGGGTTGGGGCTAGAACCAAAGAATAATAAGCAGATACCTGGACTTCAAGGTGGCAACAATCAGCAGCACCGACGACTATGAGAACACAGAGGAGAGAAAGGATGAATCTGCCTGTTAGCTATTTCTAGCAATTTCCAGCTCCTACACTGTTGCCATCAAAGTAAAATAGGCCCTGCACTGGGTGTATAGGAATCCTTTTTTATGGTTTGAGAAATAGAAGGAATCTACTGTATGTGATAACAATATGTGATTCATCTCTGACTTTTCAAAACATCTACTTATCCCTGATTAGAAATAAAACAAGTTGATTATAGAGACTATAGAAAATACAAAATACAATTATACAAATGGAAGAAATAGAAAAATCCTGTGTAATGTCATTGTCTGGCATAACTCCACTGTCAATATTTTTAATCTTTTGTGTGTGTGTTAGCATCTATTTTTGTACATAACAAGAACAGTCCTGGATAGACTAGTTTGTGACATGCCATTTTCAATTTTGTAATATGCCACAAATATTTCATATTGTTAAATATTGCTCTGTATCATGATTTTAGCAGTTACATATTTTACTGCATCAATACGTAAATTCATTTAACCAATTGTTTACAGAAAAACATTTGAAATATCTCTAGTTCCCTTAGAGTAATGTCTTGGATCTGCTAAATTTGGGGAAAAGATATGAATAATTTGAACCATACTTACTTGAATTTATCTTAAAATCTCTGATACTGCCAATAATTAGGTTTATGGCATGTTATTTACTCATTATTACATTTTTAAATCACATTTTGAAATATACGGACCCTAAAGAATATTTGAAGCATCCTGTAGAGCTTTATATTGAAAAGCAAATAATTTGATGATAATGCTTTATGGATGGTGAATAAAGATCAGAAAAACATAAAAAAACAGAGATTAGGTTAGAATACAAATTACATGCTATAAATCTCTGTAGATTTTGGAGGAGGGGAGTAAATGTTTAGCTTTGATTTGCCTATCAATGAACAAAACCGGAAAAACACTATCAGTCGTATCATCAGTAATGCCTGGAACAGAAAGAAAAAAGCAGTTGCTCTTTAAGCCACCAACTGCAGTAATAAATCATAAGAAGGATTTTCTTGTACTTCTTTATGAAGAAGATGGCTATACAGGGCGTAGCAAGTGGTATCCTTAATGACATAGTCAAGATAAACATAATTATTTAGGATTTTTGGTAAACTTTTACTTATCACTAAGAACAATTAAAATAAATTGTGTGCAGGGAATGATTCCATGTTTTATTATTCCCTTGAGGTAGCTGGAAACACAAGGATGTTGTTCACCAAGCATTTAGAGTTCACAGAAAAAGCACTAAAGAAGAGATCTGATGACATTCCTTTGTCCTCCACATGCTAAAAGACCGTGGGAAGAGTCTGCATAGAGCCAGAGGGAAAGGCCACTGACCGCCCAGTGCCCTTATTGTACAACATGCATACATTTTGTTGAGAGAACTACCTGCAGACATCAGCTGATTCTAAGGGGTCATTTTCACGTGCTCTGCTCTCACATAGTTTAATTAGTTTGACTTTTTCTGGATGACAAAAAGCATTAGTTTCACACACACACATGCATGCACATGCACACACACATGCACACGCACAGGCCTAATAAAGCCACAACTTTTCCAGATGCATTTCAGGAGTGAGGGAAAGTATGTTAAATTGTATGAAGCTTTGTTCTAGCAAAGGATACCATAGATTATTAAGAACATATGATTTATGGACAATGAGTGCAGAATAAAGCTGCAGATAACAATCAGGACATAAAAACTGTGACCCCCAAATTCTCTTTTTAGCTTCAGAATTATTTGATGGCCTTCTAGGAAGCTTTCCTTAACTGGCAAGTTTTAACCATGACCACATTCCTCCTGGGCAGACACAAACATACATGCCAGGTATTCTACATGTGACAGAACAGTTTAATGCTTGCTTGCCATATTGCTTCCTATGTCTTCTCAAGTCAACTTTTTGATCAAAATATGCTTGAGTTGTTAGGTGCCATTGAGTCGGGTCCAACTCACAGCGATCCTATGTACAGCAAACCGAAATACTCCCTGATGCTGTGCCAGGCACACGATCTTATTTATGTTTAAGTCTACTGTTGCAGACACTGTGTCAATCCATCTAGTTGAAGGTTTTACTTTTTTTTTTGCTGACCTGCCACTCTCCCAAACATGACGTCCTACTCCAGGGATTGGTCCCTCCTGACAACATGGCCAAAATACATCAGATGCAGTCCAGCCACCCTTGCTTCCAAGGAGGCATTAAAAAGAAGTGTAAAGAAGGGGTATATAGTTTTTTCTTTCCACTTACACTATATATTCCTAAATAAACAAGGAACCATGTCTTATACTTTAATTTTGAAGCCTGGTTTATGGGATAATTCTTTAGCACTATGCAAAGAAGAATGAGTAAAGAAGGGGTCTACCGAGGGATAGAAAGATGTTTAATTTTAAAGAAAAAACCTGGATTGAAAAGGCAAAGGTTGCAATATGAATTGAAGATAGCAGAAGCAGAAAAACATGTAAGTCATCAAAGATTAATAGAATGGATCTGCCTTTAAGGTATTGATGTATTGATATTGATAAATTCATTTTTGGAAAAACTGACCAAGTGTTGAATGCCTATGTTGTGTAAACATTCACAGTGAGCTGGTGCAGCAATGCGAGGCTTACATGGTACTTTTAAAAAGACATGCCCAGTGAGTGGACTTGAGACTTCACCTTGCCTATTCCAGGTTGTGGTTAAGCATGTCAGGGTCAGCAAATACTGCAAAGGTTTTCCAGGTCAGACTGGTCTCTGACATTTTGGTATTACCCAGCTGACCTAAGGAGTGTACAATCACTGAAAAGATGTGAGAAGGTAAAATGAAAGAAAGTGTTCTTCAACATTACTATTCGGATATAACGATATTTATCTTGTACTCTCTACTTGGAAATGTGACTCTGACTCAACTGTCACGGTTTCCTGATGCCTGATCCCATGCCAAGTCTTACACATTTCTTTTGAGCCAGATACTATTATTTTTCATCTTATATTGATGCAAACACATTGTTCTGCAAAGAAGATCACGAGATTCTAACAGAACTGGAATTCTAACCACTCCTGCCTCCCATCAAGGTTAGACTGCCTCTCATACAAAGTCATCAAACCAGGTGTTCAATAAAATGGCCGAACGGTCTGTACACAGGAGGTGTCTTCCGATGACCCCAGGGTTGCCTTGATTAAAGAGGGCAGTGCTGGTGACACTTAACACAGCGAGAAGCTGATCACTCAGAACTGGTCCTCCCAGGCGCAGGTCCGTCACATCATGCAAAGATGCACCGTGAGTGTACATGATTTGAGAGAGCCAAAGATTGCTAATGGAAAAGTAAGACCACTTACGAGTGAACATAAATTCCTTCCTTTCTCCTTAGGAGCCTCATATGGCAACTTAGTGCCAAACTCTACATCCTTGGGTTTATTTAAATACCAGCGAAGATGCAAAAGTCTTGTGTACTGCACCCAACAGTAGGACACAAGAGACTTTATCTTTTCAATTCCAAGGAGGCATAGGACATTAATAAACCATGCCAATCCTGTTAGATTATAACATGACTTATTTATTTTTTTAAATCTCATTTTATCATATTGTCACTGGGCTTACTTGGTATCTTCAGAGGGTTTGCATGTTCTAGGGAGATGTGTTTCTTTTTTTTCCCATCATGCACTGGACAGCACATGGGTTTGACAGAATGGGTGTTCTGAGTTGAAGATTTACTTCCGTGCATTTGTTTTGTGAGATAGTGAAATGGAGAATGCAAATGTGAGGAATGCAAATTTGGAGCTGTCTGGGGCTAGAGCTTAAACAGAATCCAGTGACATAAAGATTGTGGTGTTTTGATGGGGAGACATTTATAAAAGCTTTATGGCTGACAATGTGACTGGCTAGTACATAAACACAATCTAAATTCTGGGTGTAGAAAGCTCACATTTGTGTTAACTGATGCTCCTCTGATAAAAGCCCAGATATGGTTACCCCTA
This sequence comes from Pedetes capensis, assembly GCA_007922755.1. Lineage (NCBI taxonomy): Eukaryota > Metazoa > Chordata > Mammalia > Rodentia > Pedetidae > Pedetes > Pedetes capensis. The sequence goes on along the minus strand of VMDO01000643.1, from coordinate 228,316 downwards.
AACCTGCATTCATCAATGTTACTACCAAGACCTGAGTCCTATTAAGTGCTGTGCATACTTACCTCACTTGATCCACCCCAAGAAGGGGGTTTTGTTATTGACCCCACTTTATAGGGGAGGAAATTGAGACCTACAGAGACGATTTAATTTGTCCAAGATCAAGTTATAAGCAGCCAAACTTTAGTCCCAAATTTTTAATGTCTTTGTAAAAATAATTATTCTTCCCCCTTTCTGCAATTCTGCTTTTCAAATAAATGTTAGGGATGGTCATTCTTGCATTCCTGCCTCCCAGGAAAAGATCTGAATATGTCACCAGCGTCACTTCTGGGTGTCGGCATTTGACTTGCATATGGACTTTCATGGGAATCAACATTTCACAGCATCAAATCAAAGGTGGAAACCTCATGAATGAGCGTTCAAAGACACCTAGGTAGAACAAAGGTGGTGGCCTGACTGCATAATCAGCTTTTGACCCCGAGTGACCTGACCTGCATAATCCTGGAAATTCATTTGTCTCCCTCGAAAGGGCAGCTGAGTGGACTAAACTGCATGAAAGAAGGTCAGCTGATTTGTGCAGAGTGACCGGAGGCACAGATATTCAATGTCAATACCCACGCACAGCTACACACCCTGGAGTCTATTCCTCTTTTAAAGAGAATGTAATAGAGAAATTCTAGTCAGCAATAAGTTAGCTTTTTCAGGAGTCTAATGACATCATTAGAGAACACTCTAACTCTGCTCTGTGGGTACAATGTCACCAGTGCCCCTGGGGTTTAGCCCGTGCTATCTCTGTTATTCTACACGGCCTCTCTCCGTGTTGCATCCTCTTCCATATGTCCGAGAAAATGAGAGCTTTTATAGACACAAAAGGGTCTGCCATTGCCCCAAGAGCACACAATATTATTTTATTCATTAGTTGTCAAGTGCCTGCAGGGTTCAAAGAGACAGGTCAGTAGAAGGGTATATATAATATGAATTGTTCTACACTCCCCAAAATAAGGTATTTGCTGGAAGGTGTCTCTAGGGTTCAATTTTAATAGAAGCTGCAGATTCAATTGGGGTCTCTCAACTTTACCCCTTTTCTGAGACGACCAACCTAAAAGTGAGTGTTTGAACTACTTTTTGTATTTTCTTTTCAGTGATTGAATATTATTTTCTAATGTTCCCACAAGCATCCTTTAAGCCGAATGCTGAAGCCTGCCCATTGCAATCTCAAGTACTTGGCTTGCAGTATACATAATGGGTGCTCACTATATCTTACTTGAAGGAACAAACACTAGGGAATTGATAGAGACAAATGTTTTAAAGGACTTCCTTAGTCGATAACCATAAAGAGAACAATATCCCTCTTTTGTTTTTTCTTTACTTCTTTTCTTCTTTCTTTCCTTCCTTCCTTCCTTTCTGTCTGTCTGTCTGTCTGTCTGTCTGTCTGTCTGTCTGTCTGTCTTTCTTTCTTTCTTTCTTTCTTTCTTATACAGTCTCTCTATATAGTCCAGGCTGGACTTGAACTCTCAATCCTCCTGCCTCTGCCTCCCAAATGCTGGTATTACTAGCGTGTGCCACCATGCCCAGCTCCAGCATCCTGATTAATTGGTGGTGAACAAATTTGTTTTGGCATGGGAGTTAAAGGAAGGTGCTAACAGGAATCATCTTTTACGTAGAAAGTAGAATAATTTCTTTTTTCTTTTTTCTGATTTTAAAATAGCACGTACACATTGCAAAAACTGAAATACTAAAAAATAAAAAGAAGACATTTCCTACCAGCCAAAACACAAAAGGTTTTATGTAACAAAACATAATTTATTTTGTCCATTCTATTCACTGGCATATATATAGAGAAATGGCCTTATAGTAAGTGACACCTACACATTGGTAGCCTGCAGCTGTTGCACTGTGGCGTCAGATCTTGGAAGCTAAGCAGGGTCGGGCCTGATTGGTACTTGGATGCCTGGGAATACCAGGTGCTGTAGACTTGGGAGAAGGACCCAGAAACCCACTCCCAAAAATCAATCCACCATTGAAAACCCTATGAATAGCAGAGAAACACTGACAATAGTGTTTCACCTGTTGTACATAGGGTTGCTGTGAACCGGATACTGACTCGAGGGTACCTAACAACAACAATAACAACACATTGGCAATACTACTGTAAGTCATAATAGATGTCGATGTTTAAGCCTCTTTATACAAAGTCTGGAAGACACTGCATTTTATCTTATTTTAGAATAGTGTGTGTGTGTCAGGGGTGTGTATTTGAATATCAGGAAACTAGCATGCCTTCTTTTATTGAACAGTAAGAATTGGGCAATCATCATATTTCCTTTGTTGCTTTGCCAGCCAGAGAGGGTAAAGCTGATTTTTGTCTTGCTTTTGAATAACTTTCCATAGTAAAGGTTTTTGTCCGAATAATTCATCATGCCATTATTCTTATTCTTTTATCTTTGGGTCAATGGCATGTCTAAAGTCCTTTTTTGAGTGAAATAGGTGTGTGTGTGTGTGTGTGTGTGTGTGTGTGTGTGTATCTGTATATACACTTTTCAAGGTAAACTTTCATTTAGGAATCAAACATAACTGGTATTAGCACCTGGTCTGATTCTTCAAGTCCCATGGATTGACTCTCAATAACAAATGGAGGATATCACGCAGCCAGCCCTTCACTAGTAACCATCACCTAGGATGATTAATTCCAAGTTTCTACTGAAAGGCTGGATATAGGTAGGGATTCAGCCTAGAAGTCCATCAACAGATGAATGAGCTAAGAAGATATTGTATATATACACAATGGCATTCTACTCAGCCATGTTGTTGTTGTTGTTAGGTGCCGTCGAGTCGGCATCCGACTCAGCCATAAAGAACAACAAAATTATGTTTTTTGCAGGAAAATGGATGGAACTAGAGATCATCATTTGAAGTGAAATAAGCCAGACTGAGAAAGATAAATATTGCATGTTTTCTCTTACATGTGACCTTTCTCTCTCCCATCCTCTCATATACATATATATGTCATGAAAATAGTAGGGGACTATTTAGGAGGAGTAAGGGGACAAAAGCAAGTGGAAAAGGGGCAACAAGAAAGGGTAATGGGGGAAGGAAGGTAAATGTCACATGTTTTCTGCATACAAAAAATTTTGAAAGAACTATCATATATATATATATATATATATATGTATATATATATATATATATATATATATAGTGACATACAAGGAAAAAGAGGACTATTTGTGGAAGGCCACCAGCAGGAGTGAGAGAGGGTTATGGGATGGTAACAGGGGAGGTGAACATAAGCAATGTACAATGATATGCATACATGGAAACGCCATATTGAAACTCATTAATTTGTACACTAAAAAATTACTAATGAAAAAGAAATGCATTAGAAAAAGAAAGGCTCACTGAGAGTAAGAACGGGTTGGGCAGCTTGTCTGCGTGGTACACGGTTCATTCACCCTAATGCCTGAGGTTAGATCAGCACAAGGCCACATACCTAGATCTCATTTTATGTCAAGGGGAATAGATCTATACTGAATCAGACTGTCATCAATTTACCTTGAACTCTGAATTAGAGGTAAATGTGTGTACATATCTGCATAGGTATACACACATGAATTAGACATTTAATAATCCTCTGCTAGTGCTATTTTTTAAAGAAATGCTTAATGTTTTGTTGATGTTCTGATTACCAAGTTGTATAGGCTTCATATAGTTTGCCTCAACCAGATTTACTAATTATATATTTTTTAGCATATCATTTTGCACGCTGCCAGATTTTAAAAGAATGTATCACATTAGAACAGAAATGCATGTACTTGCTTTACAGGTGTGTTGTGAGAATTAAATGAGGTAATTCATGAAAAGCACCGATCCCAGCACACAGGTACAGAATGAGCCAGTGAAGGATAATTACCATAACTATTGAAATGCTTCTCTCTCAGAGAATTGGTGGGTTATAAACAGGAACTATATATAATATTCAAAGAAGTATTTGTGGGTATTCTGCCTATAATATTTCTCGGTAGGTATATTGGTAGCTATACTTGATATATATATATATATATATATATATATATATATATATATATATATATATATATATGTTGTTGTTAGGTGCCATCGGGTCGGTATCTGACTCATAGAGACCTTCTGTACAACAGGGGAAACACTATTGTCAGTGCTTCTCTGCTGTTCATAGGGTTTTCAATGGCAGATTGACTCTTGGGAGGGGGCTGCCAGGTCCTTCTCCCAAGCCTACAGTTTCTGGTGTTCCCAGGCGGTCTTGCATCTAGGTACTAACCGGGTCCGACCCTGCTTAGCTTCTGAGATCTGATGGGATCAGATGCCACAGGGCTATGGCTGCAGGATATATATATATATGTATATATATATATATATATATATATATATATATATATATATATATATGCATGTGTGTGTGTATACACATATAATGTTTTTGTTATTGTTAGGTGCCATCAAGTCATATCTGACTCATAGAGACCCTCACATGGTTTTTCATGGCTGACTGTTTCGGGATTTCCTTGGGAGTGGATTGCCAGAACCTTCTCCCATTTTTGCGGTGCTGGGAATTGAACTCGGGGCCTCAGAGACTGCAGTGCAGCGCTCTACCAACTGAGCTAAATCCCAGCCCATACATATATTACAGATGTTCTTAATTAAATATGATAAGTTGCCCAGCCCATACATATATGTTGTTGTTGTTGTTGTTGTTGTTGTTGTTGTTGTTGTTAGGTGCCATCGAGTCGGTATTCGACTCATAGCAACCCTCTGTTCAACAGGTGAAACACTATTGTCAGTGCTTCTCTGCTGTTCATAGGGTTTTCAATGGCAGATTGCTTTTTGGGAGGGGTTTGCCAGGTCCTTCTCCCAACATATATTATAGATGTTCTTAATTAAATATAAGTTGACTTTTATAAAGATGAGGGATATACATACATATATATGTATGTATGTATATATATATATATATGTATGTATGTATATATATATGTATATATATTCATAGGATGGGGCTGGGATTTAGCTCAGTGGGTAGAGCACTGTGCTGCAGTCTCTGAGGTCCCGAGTTCAATTCCCAGCACCACAAAAATGGGAGAAGGGCCTGGCAATCCACTCCCAAGGCAATCCCGAAACAGTCAGCCATTGAAAACACTATGAGGGTCACTATGAGTCAGATACTGACTCGACGGCACCTAACAACAATTCATAGGATACATCAAAATCTCAAAATGAAATGCAATATTTATTTGCACAAGTTTAGTTCCATGGTTCTTAAGGCTGACTGGATGTCAGAGTCATTTGGGGAACTTTAAAAATATGTACCATCTGGGGCCTCCCCCAGGCTGTTGAGGAGGAGGCTTAGGAAGGGACCCAGCCTGTGTGATTCTATTAAGCTCTCCACACAGCTTGGATTTTAGGTGGGCTTGAGAACATTTCAAAACATCAGGTTATAACATTCCTCTATAAAATTGTGGAGCAAGGAATTGATACCTACCCTGTTTTATGACTATGCTAAATAGAGGGGAACTTACTTATTGGCTCTCAGACTCTCAAATGTTCCTCCAACTGTTTCAGGGCTATCATTAAATAGTAAAATAGTCCTAAAAGCAATTCAAATTTAATTCACATTATCTTCATAAAAACAGAGGTCTACCAGTCACCACAAGAGACGGTGGGGTGGAGTATGTGTGTGAGGCCAATCATCCTAGGGATGTCTTGCATCTACACCTCCAACAGTTTGATAACTGTGGGGCTAAAGGCTGAATTCAAAAGGCAGAAGGGAGGAAAAAATGTCACAACATTCCACTTTGATTATAATATCTGGATGGTATAGACAGGCAAATGAAAGCTTCCCTTCGATTAATTTAGTAATAGGAGACTTCTTAAACCTACATGCTTGAAACTGTCTCAGATTTCCCAGTTTCTCTTAGCCAGGGAGCACCTTTCTGACCAAATACAATGGCTTGGAAAGCAATAAAGGAGTAGAGATGAATGGGGAAGGGAAGGTGGCAAGAACGATGGCAACACAGATCACTCAGGGACTTCTTTGGGACATGGTAGAGTCACTTAACTGGCTGTTGAGAAGAGCATGCATAACGTAGAGGTGTCTGACACAGGGAAATCTAAAAGAAGAGGCCTGCTATGGAAGAGATGGAAGGTAAAGATGGAAACTAGTCAACAGTCTCCCTCTCAACGTGCATGGCACAGAAGGTACTGAAGACATCGGTACTGTGTTATCTTGTATGGAGAGCTTGCTTGGATAGTAGTGTCTATTGCAATTTGAATGATCAAGCCTGTGAATGAGTTTCTCCTGAGTCTGTACAGGTGTTTGTTGCACACAGAGAAAATTGTGTATGTGGGAGAGAGAGAGAGAGAGAGAGAGAGAGAGAGAGAGAGAGAGAGAGAGAGAGAGAGAGAGGGGAAATAAATAAGAATCTGTAGCCAAAGGAATGAAATGAAATGAAAGGCAGAGAGCAGAGGATGTGCACACACCGTCACTGACATTGGATCACATTGTCCTTTATAATGTGTATATGTTTAGTAAAATCACATCGCTCCCTTTGTCCTTATCTCTGGCCACCTTGGGAGTTTGATCCTTAAAATTACAAAGAGGACAGAGAAGGATCACAAAGCGCTCCCTCTTGGATGCACTGCCATCCGTCTTTTTGATGTGAAACATCTAAAACCAAATCCTCAAAAATAATTTTCCACTGAGCATTTATTCAGAGCTCTGTTTCTCTGGTGATTCTTAACAAAGGTTTTGTTGCTGGTGCCCAGAGGAAAGGCTAATTTAAATGTAGAAAGAGACACTTAAAAAATAATGTCATCTGTTGGGAAAATCTCGGAGGGTATTACCTTCCTTTCACACAGGCAGGGAGCTCAACCTGATTGCATTTAGGGTTATCTTTAGCAGCTACATTCCGAATCAAAACATTCTCATGAGGACTATTGTTCTAACTAATCTACTTATTAAGCTTTTATTCAGTTTTAATAGTCTTTTATTAAAAAAAAAACTCAACGGGGACAGCGATGGATTTTGCAATTATTAGCTAGGAAAGAGCAGCCTATGACCTACAACCACTAGTTTGTCTGAGAACGTTGTCTTTTCAGAGCAATCCTTCAAACCATTGTGATTAATTACTGGCACTCCCTCTTCCACCTGCCACCCTGCTCTCTGTTCCCAACAATGTACAAACAGCATGATGTGATGAGATCTACTCTCTTCCCATCTGGAATTGGAGGTGAAAAACCTCTGTGGGTAAGATGAGAGACTATGGTTTAAAGGAAAGAGATGGCGCAAGGGAAGGCAGCATGTAAGGAAAAAAATATGCTTTACAATATTTGTGAGCAGGGTGTTCAAAGCTCTGTGAAAACTAATCCTTTCTACTGCTGAATACAAAACTGTGTTCCTGCCCCTCAGTGCTGGGCATGGAATCCATGGCCTGACAACTGGCAGCTAAGGGCTGTGAGCCACACCACTCCCTTCCTTTCTGCTTCCTCTACCTTAGCTGTCTTCTAGGAGAATAGTCTGATGAGTTTCCCCTGCCTTATGGGTTTCTGTAGTCTGGCAAGGTCTATTCATATATGTTTCTTTTGACTGAAAGCTATATTCACTCAACTAATTAAATGAAACATTTCTAAGTTTTTACTTTTCATTAAAGACTTCTCCTCAACCTACAAACAGTATGATTTTAAAGAAGAGAACTCTTTTTCTGGATCTAAACAGATTGCTCATTGTGCTTGAACATAAACACAAACCATAAACTGACGGAGAAACTCACAAAGCAACATACCACAGTATCCACAAAAACACCAAGAACGGTGGCGCCAGCAAAACTATACTGGATTCTCTGGAAATACCCCTTCTCTGTTCATTTTTGAAATTCACCTTGCAACTTCCCAGGAAGGGAGCAGCCTATGGTTATGTGAACTGTCGGCCCAGTTAAAATGCAGCAGCATAGGCAGGTAATTCCTTCCTTGACTCTGATCAATTATTCCATACGTTGTTATTGTTGTTGTTGTTAGGTGCCGTCGAGTCGGTATCACACTCATAGCGATCCTCATAGGGTTTTCAATGGCAGATTGCTTCGGGATTGCCTTGGGAGTGGATTGCCAGGTCCTTCTCCCATTTTTGCAGTGGTGGGAATTGAATTCGGGGCCTCAGAGATTGCAGCGCAGCGCTCTACCCACTGAGCTAAATCCCAGCCCATTCCATACGTTAGGCCTTTATTACCACTTTTTCTCGCATTATTCTCAAAGTCTCTCAGAAAGATTTTAAGAATCATCTAAAAGTCAAAAGAAGAATTAATCCTAGTTGGCAACTTTTTGTTTGTAAGGAGTCAGGGAATGTTCCAGGGCTGCAGGGCTGCAGTAGAGCGCATGAAGGATGCTAGAAGTCATCTTAATGCAAATGGGGACTGACCCCAGGAGTAAAGGCATTTAACACTGGAGGAATAGTTCTTCTTTTTAATTCCACTTTCAAAGAAGTTTAATATTATTTACACAGCTAAGGAACGGGTGATACATTTTCATTTATAAGAAACTGATCTTTCTATAATAAAATAAAATTTAAATACAGTGTATGTCATTATTACTGCTAAGGAAATCTTAGCTCTTGTCTGCTTTCAAAGAATCTTTACTGTAATTATTGCTGTGTAGTCATGGCTTTTATTAAATCCTCAACTAATGTATATGGTCCTGTTTTCCACTTAGTTGTTTACAGAGCTTTGAGGTTCTTATTTTTTTCTCCAGTTGGAGGGTTTTGCAACACTAGAAGGATATTTCTAAAATGTATTAAACACTATAACTATTAGTTAATGAAATCCTCATAGAAGACATGTTGCTGTTGTTGTTAGGTGCCATTGAGTCCGTATCAGACTCATAGCAACCCTACATACAACAGGTGAAACACTGTGTCAGTGCGTCTCTGATGTTCATAGGGTTTTCAATGGTGGATTGTATTTTGGCAGTGGGTTGCCAGGTCGTCTCCCAAGCCTACAGCACCTGGTGTTCCTAGGTGGTCTCCCATCCAAGTACTAACCAGGCCCGACCCTGCTTAGCTTCTGAGTTCTGACTGGATTGGATGCCACAGGGCTATGGCTGCAGGCTGTAGAAAACATAAGGGGTATAAAAGAAATAGCAACCTATCACAAAGTCAGTCTTTGTTAAACAAAGCGATTGATCAGTTACACAATAGGTAGGTTTGTGTTTCTTCACAAAGGGGTCTTGGTGGAGCTGAGGAAGATTTGCTTCAGTGACCTTGAACTGTCATCCTGCCATAAACAAAGGAAGGATGCCCAGGAAGGGGGCAGAGTGCAGCCATTCAGCTCCCAGAGAGGTAGCAACTCAGGCAACTGAGAAAGATTTTCAAAGGTGAGGAAACCAGATCACATTTTCTTTGTTGGGGACTTTGTTATGAGGATTGTGGCATCAAAGGGCCAATAAAAGACTTTCTCCTGAGATGAAAGATCAATATCTTATTTGATTTGCAGGCAAGAAATAAACTTTAAAATGGAGAAAACCTTCCTGTTTTCTTTGGTAGGAAGGCCGTTGGCTATCTCAAGTTCTCACATAGAAAAAGTGAGATAGGCAGAGGCTTCCTATCAATTCCCTGGGCCACACGATCTACACCACGCATCAGAAGGTGCATGCGCCACACTTCTGTTATACTCAGGCATGTGGGAAATCATCAGCAAGAAGTCCTAATACCAATCACCCGAGAACAAGAGTGGATAGGAAGAAACCAGGTTATCTCCTCTCCCCAGCTCACAGCAGATACTGTTGCTTGCCTACTCAATGCTCAACATTTATTTCTCCATCCTCCATCCTTCTTTCTAACCAATTTCTATTTTTGTTCCTGTCTACAGGTGCTCAGAGAAGCTGAGCCCCTCCTTTACCCACAGGACACCATCAGGTTTGTGTCATGATCTATTGATGCCAGGCACTCGCCGGCCTGGGGAGCAGGCTTGACTGATAACTGTCTAATGAAACATGAGGGAAAAAAGAAGGCGTCATCCTGAAGATGATTTTAGTCCCTGGTGAAAGAAGGGAGATACTCAAGGGAAGCCCTCTCCAGGGCTTGCATTTCCTGGTTCGGGTACTGTCATGGGTGTGCAATATGCTTGAAGATGAAGTTGCCCAAGGTAACTCCAGGAACAAATAGAGCCAACACCAAGACACTGTTAAAGTACCGAAACAATCCAGAAGCCATCCACCTCCACCCTTAGGAACTTCATTTTGATGCCAGCAGTAATTCAGTATTGGTTAACTTGGAAACTAAAGGCAGCTACAAGGACATATCTCTCCCCTGCCACACTTTCCCCATGGAACTAGTTTTTATATTTATAAAAGACCAATTTTGTCATCTTCTTCTTCCTCTTCCCCTTCCTCTTTCTTCTTCCTCTTCATCCTCCTCCCCTTCTTCTTCCTCCTTCTCTTCCTCCTCCTCCTTCTTCTCCTCCTCCTCCTTATTCTTTTCCTCCTCCTCCTCTTTCTTCTTCTTTTCCTTCTTCTTCTTGCAGTACTTGGGGTTCAAACCCAGGGCCTCACACATTGCAAGTGCTCTACCACTGAACTGCACTTCCAGCCCATTTTCCATGCTTTTATCTTGAGCAAAGGTCTCGCTAATATTTGCAGGCTGTCTCTGGCCTTGAACTCACCATCCTCCTGTGTCTGCCTCCCAAGTTGCTGGGATTACAGGCATGAGCCACCCTACCCGGCCTCTAGTGAAGTCTCAAAAGCTCATCATATTTGAGTGCTTTTCAGTGTTTATTGGGAGCTAGAAAGTATAGTATAGAGAAATTCATCTTGTGTGCTTTGGACTGTCCTAGTTTTAATGCTGAAAATTGCCACATCCCAGAAACCCTTCAGTCTCAGACAAACCGAGATAGAAAATCGATCATATGAAATTCATTCACTCCCAAATTAAGAAATTATCCAGATAAATCAATGTTTTTTTTTTCCCTCTCGAATATCTGGGCATATCAAGTACACTTGGAACTGTATTGAATTTAAAATATTTTAAAATTTCCAGTTAACTTTTCAGACATAGAGAGACAAACAGAGGTCTCAGACAATTTGCATAAGGATTAATATTATGGATGGCTAATAATGTATACAGGATATATACAAACATACCAGGCACTCTGAGTACTCTGTTTGAACTACCTCATTTAACTCTCAAATAATTTTAATAATATTAATATTTAATATCAATCATTGATAGTTTAATTTCTTACATGTAATGATTTGATATTTTAAGAATTAATGTTAAATATGATGAATATTAATATTTATTCCCATTTTACGGATGTGGCAACTGAGGCTTAGAGAGATTAAGTAACTGCTGAAGGTCACTTATCTGCTGAGCATGTACAGAAAAGTTCTTGAGTTTTGCCACCAAATCTAAGTAGATTTAGTTTAGGGTTGAAAGTGTTGAGAAACACAGCCAACATTGATGTGAACTGAGTTAGAACATCCTAAATGCTCATTACCATTTCTTAGAAGTTTCACTTGAATTCCTTCCAGCCTACAGATTTAAGCACAAGTCCCTGGGGAAAATGATAAATGTGTGTCTGGGAATGTCCCTGCTGGCACAGGCTCCAGTTGGTAAGCTACCCTTAGGGATAGACCCATTCATAGAGTCCCTGTGCCTAGCAGGAGGAAAGTCAAATTAAAGGGAAATGTTATGTCCTGCATCTTTGCTGATGTGAATCACCTGTTTTGTATGAATACTTCTGACTGTGGTCCAGTGGAAAACCACACAGTGCATTTCAAGTAGTGGAATCAGAGGTTACTGAAGTGGAAGTTATCAGGGAGACCCTGTCCTATATCATCTACTTGCAGGAGAGGAATGAGAATAATGTTGGCGATTTTTCGATCTGATTGTATTTAGAAGATAATGTCAATGAAAATTGAGTGTTGTTACTTCTGCAAAATAAATGTCGGGGCAGACGAAGACATTTAAGAAAGATGAGAGAGGCCACTTTCCAGAAAAAAGCACTCCATTTCATTAACATTAGAGCCATTACTTTCCATGTTATTTTTTTTTTTTTTGGCGAAAATAAAGCAAAATAATTGAGAGAACCCAATGATCAAATATCAGAGTCAATTTATACACGGGTAAAATCCAGAATATAACCACAAGTGACCTTATTTAGTTGGTTGGTTTATGTCTCCCTTATTCAAAATTCAATACTCCTTCAATAGCCTATGCAAAGATATTTCAATAGTTATTTTCTGAAAGGTTGGTGATTTATTTAGTACATGCTGGTACCTATAAAATTTTAAGTAGTTCGAAGGTATGAACATTAATTTTCTCTTTCTCATATCCTATTCTGCCCCTTACCTTCCAGATGTTTAAAAAAATATGAAATGGGATCCTATGCTCTTTTGGGGAGGGAGGTTTGTAACCATGATGAAACTATTCATCTACTGACAATAATATCCATATCATAATGGCAGTCCTAGGAATAGATTCATTTGACTGGTTACTATATGTCAAGCCTTGTGCTAAGTAATTTTATGCACATTATCTTGTTCATTTTTCATAGAAATCCTATAATAACCCTAAAATCATTGTCCTTGTCCAAGAGAAGAAACAGAGGCTTAGGAGAGAAGAGTTTGTTCAAGGTCACACAGTAGGACCTGGGGACAAAGCTTGCAGTTGAACATAGGTTGTATGATTTCAGAGTCCAGTCTTTATATCATGCTACCACATTCCCTCCACCTGCAAAGCCCACTTATACAACAAGATTTATGGTCCTTAAAATCATATTTTTAAAAAGACTTCAGGGTTATTTAGTCCATGTCCTGACTAGTATAAGATCAATTCCATATAAAGCAGTGCCTTAAGGTTGTACAAACCAAAAATATAATGAGAGTTCAAGAAGGCTTTAGAGAAATTCTTGGATGATAGATATCTCCCAGTTAGGGATGCCCCCTCTGAGGACAATATTATGAAGGGCAACTATCATCATGTCACACCCGTGTCCCTTGGTGCTATTATAAAAGACAAAAACTGAATAGTGTGTACTATAAGTCTTATCCCATATGACTTTTTTATGTTCTTATGATTCTTAAAATATATCTAAGTAACCTATTTCTATAATTCATCAGACTTAACCATGAGGAGTAACTGAATCTGCTGTTACTTCTCCAACTGGTGGCAAAGGGGAAGCCACTCATATTAGAAAAAGGCAAAGCTATTTTTGTAGCTTGTTTTGTTGGAGAGGAAACAATTGGACTATGGGAAAAACTGTGTCTTGTTTTCATTTCTGCCCCGGAGGGGCTGCGTGTCCTAAGCAAGTCAAACGCAGACCCTTACATTCTTCATTAACAATGTGAATGACTCAAAGCTAGGGCCCCTCCCTTCAGGGAAAGATTTCACTAAAATAATGTCTACAGTCAGCAAAGAAATCCACAAGAGAATTTTGTTTATCTAATGCTGAATTCTAGAAAGAAAAAAAATTCTCTTCTGAAATATTCATCACCACAGGCTTGCCCTCAGGCAAAGGGGTTTTGAAATTTACATAACCAGCTTATGCCAGGGAATCCTCAAGGTGAGAAATGGACTCGGTCTTGAGGCGATTGTGCTTTCTAGAACCCGGCCGAAGCCAACACACATTTTGGTACTTAGGTCTCACAAAATATCCACAGGTAAAATCCCGATCACATAAACTCACTCTCGAAAACTGCAGAGCAAATGAGGAAACAGGTATTCATGAGCTGTACACAGCAGAAACACAGAAATCAGTGTTAGATAATGGAATTATGAGATCCACATGGGAACAGAACTATATGTAAATTTTTTTTTAAAGAAGTGAAAAAATGAGCAAGGAGCAGATACTCTCAAGGAAAGACTAGTCAGATTATAAAAAGAACTCTCAGATATGACATATTCTAAATAAAAACTCAAGAAGGGAAAAAATAAAACCATTGAAATAAAAACTCCGCGTATATATGTTCAGTAGCAGATTAGAACTGGAAGATATGAAGATTTTATCTGTAATGCTGAAGAGAGAGACAAAGAGATTAAACCAGAGAAAATAAGAGACACTGAGGAGTATAGATGAACACATCTCACATGTCTAACATTCCAGGGGTAGAAAGAATCAGAGAATATGGGATGATAATATGGCTAAGAATTTTTCATCAGTGAGAAACCTGAATCCTTAGATTAAGAAAACATAGTAAATGCTAAATATGACAAAAAATAAGAAATATATATCCAGTCACAATGGAGTAAAGCTGCCATCCTCACAAACAATGAGAACTTAATTTCAGCCAGAAATTTAAACTCAGATTCTCTACAAAGAGAAAAGAGCTTATGTTCAACAGATTCTCCAGAAATAATAATTTAGGTTTGAAAGGAGTAAAATCCTCTCAATATTAAAACATGAGGGAGAATAAGTGTCAAGTTACAATTGTATAATTAGCTAAACAATTATTCAGTGATGAATGATAAGTATTTTTCAGACAAACAAAAGAATGAGAGTATGTCCTCGACCAATTGTAACTACAAGAACACTCAGGTCCCCTACCTAGAGATTGCAATTTAGAGCACCTAAGGAGGGATCCAGTTATCCAGTCATCCATCAATCCATCCACTCATCCATCTTACAATTCTCCCATCCATTTATCTCTATTTAAGCATATGTTGTTAGGTACCGTCGAGTCGGTATCCGACTCATAGCGACTCTCTGTACAACAGGGGAAACACTATTGTCAGTGCTTCTCTGCTGTTCATAGGGTTTTCAATGGCAGATTGATTTTTGGGAGTGGGTTGCCAGGTCCTTCTCCCAAGCCTACAGCACCTGGTGTTCCCAGGTGGTCTCCCATCCAGGTACTAACCAGGCCCCACCCTGCTTAGCTTCCGAGATCTGACGGGATCGGATGCCACAGGGCTATGGCTGCAGTTTAAGCATATACAAATATCTAATATATCAGTTTACATATAGATCTATTACATCCATGATACATTTAGAAATTTATATCTATCTATCATCTATCTACCTATCTACCTATCTATTTGTCCATCCATCCATCCTTCTATGGGCAGGGGTTTAGCTCTGCTGGTAGAGTGCTGCTCCACACTTTCTGAGGACCAGGGTTCAAGTCCCAGCACTACAAAAATGGGAGAAGGATGTGGCAACTCATTCCTGAAGCAATCCAGAAACAATCAGCCACTGAAAAACCCATGAGGGTCACTATGAGTCAGACCTGACTCCACAGCACCTAATAGCAATATAACATCTATCTATCTATCTATCTATCTATCTATCTATCTATCTATCTAGATGGATACTTAATTTTTAAGCCATCTAGGGGATTCTAATGTGCAGCCAGTGTGGAGAATCACTGTTTGAAAATAGGGCTTCTGCAACTTTTAACGCATATACAAATCCCCTTGGGAAGTTGTTTAAACTACAGGATCTAATTCAGTGCATCCCAGACTCTGCATTTCTAATAAGCCCCTAGATGAGGTTGATGATCCTGGGCAATGACCACAGTTTGAGCAGCAAAGTTCCAAAGGAATAGCTTAGGAAGACCAAATAATGAACCTCAGGAGAATGATCAAGATTCATGAGGCAATGCTGAACCAAAAATTTGTTAAATATTGGTATCTCGGAATGAATATTAATGTTGTAAAAGGATAATGAAGATTAAATTTCTTTATGGGAACCGAGTAAAATGGGATGGGATGCTATTGCAAGGTGTTCATATTATTTGGGTGGGACATAGAGGTAACTGTTAAAATGAATGCCTTGGACTAGATCAAAAGTTTTATAATTAGGTTGGAAGGGCATTTAAGGGAGCTCGGAGATTCTCCAGGATCAAGGAACCATAAAATCTATCAAGCAAACTAGGACACTTTTGAGAGTAAAAGTGCTGCTGTTAGTTACCCTGGACAACAGACACAAACCAGGATCATCCCTGGCAAGTTAGGAAAGATAATCATTTCCCTTTCAGAGCCTGGAGGTGTGAATAAATGAGATGAGTCTTTCCCCTCAGTTCTCCCTGCTCCATCTAGTGAGAAACCTCTCTTTTGTTTACTTCATACCTCATGCTTCTACACCAATAATCACTTGAGAAAATAAACGTAATGGACACCTGTTAATTTTGCTGATCCTGCATTAATACTGCCTTTTGTGGCAGTTATAACTTAGTTTCCTTTTGGAAAAACCATACTTCCCCCACTTCCTAGCTTTTTTATCAGTCTATGTTGACTTCTGGACTGAGGTTTAGCTCAGGTAGTAGAGTGCTTCTCTGCACCCTCTGAGGCCTTGGGTTCGATCCCCAGCACCACAAAAATGGAAGAAGAACCTGGCATCCCACTCCCAAAACAATTAGCCATGGATAACCCTACGAATAGCAGAGAAGCAATGATATAGTATTGGGCATGGCACAGTGTTGGGGGAATGTTTCATTCTGTTGTACATAGGGTCACTAAGAGTGGGACCCGATTCAACGGCACCTAACAACAACAAATGTTCTTTCCAGAAATAGAAAGACTTTCCGAGCTTGGCCAATCAGGTTATTCTCTTCCATCGACTACTGTGCTTGGGTGCACTATAAGCACGTGAGTCAGAATAGGCCAGTGAGAGTCAATTCTGAGAATAATTAAGAAGGAAAAACTACTACTTCTATAGAAGGTTTTGGTTGTATGGATTATGTAACTCTGCAGCTGCTAGGAACCAAGAGGCAGAGAGCCCACCTGAGGCCCTTGCCAAACCAGAGGAAGAGAGGCATACACACCAGGTTCTAATAAGATGGTTGGCATCAATGACTCCAGTCAGGTCAGAAGCAAATTATATCCTCACACTGTGAGGTGAAGGGAGACAATACCTCCTAAGTCATATCAAAAAATTTACCTATTCATTATTATTGTTGTTGTTCTCATTAACTTGAGCCATTTGGAACTGAGTTTGTCTACTAGCAAATGAAAGGAACAATTAATAAGATGTACAGTTTGTGAAAACCACTTGACAAAATTAACTGGCAGTGCCTTTCAGCACTAGTGACATCATGTAAGTGGCACCCGCTATATAAGAATGAGAATCAGAATTATATTTTTCCAAGGGCTGTTATTCAAATCTAAGGCTTGAAACAGTTATGAACATTTAAATGTCTCCTACTTCTCCTAAAAATAGATTTTTTAACCCAACTCACCTTCGAATTGGAAAAATGGGCCAGTTTAACACAATTCTAAATTCACATTTGAAGGTAAGAAACTTATAAAATGTTGTTTATGATCTGATTTTCAAAACATTTGAAGGGATTGGTTGAGATAATAGAAATTCAGCTAAGGCACAGAGGTTAGAATTAATGTTTTTAAATTTATTTGCCTCTGATTCTAAAACTCATAACTATACGCTATTTAAATGCATCATTGTTAGTATTCTCGGGACAGCCACAATGATAAATAAGGTACACACTCAGTTCAAGGTGCCCTAATGACATCTAAGGAGAAATACCTATTATTTTGCATTTCTTCTGAACGCTTGACTTAAGATTCTGAAAGAGTCTATATTCAGTGTACTATAACACTCTGATTTTTTAAATATAATTTTATTTATATTACCAACTAAGTTTTTTATATATTTTGAAAATAAAAAAATATATTCTTAACAGATGTATTCTAAGCACAGTACAGATCCTGAAACAAAGATCCTCAAATACTTGCTGAATAAATGATGAATGAACAAATAAGCCTGAAACAAATATATCCCAATATTTCATTTATCAGGAGATATAAAATATATACTAAAGACAGGAGAATACACTTACTACTCTTTACTTACTAGTTGTTATTTGGATCAGAGTTTTGAAACACATACTCCTAGAAATACAACTTCCAATGCCAAGTGTTATATTAAAAAAAAAAAGACTTTTTCTAAAGCAAAAAGTTTAGAAAAACAAAGCTATACACAACTTTTTTTGTTTTTAATATATTGGTTTCCCTTACAAATATCTAAGGAGGGAAATCGATGAAGTAGAAGTTTTTAGACATAATTTTCCTAATCTGACAACCAAATTTAATCTTTGCATAACATCTTTCTGAAGAATACTTTATAGAATTCACTAAGTGTTTCCAGACTCTCACTGCCAATCTCCAGAAAGTAGCTTGACTAATGCCTTTCCTTTGAAAAAGGCACTGTAAAGCACAGTAAAGTCAGATAAAATTGTGTGAGTTCACATACATCATAAGCTACTGTTATCGTTGAATTTATGTTTATCTTATTTCAGATGTTTTGATAGAAAGGGTGGTTTAAAAATAAAGGTTTAAATAACTTCTGAGCATCGACATGCAACTTAATAACTTGGGAGGAACAGGTGACATTTTCTTACTCTCCTGGAGTTTATTACGGCAAACACATCACTGGGGGGCAGGCAGATGTGTTTTTTTGCATAGGGAGAAGAACCCAACATGTGCCTATTAGGATGTACAGCTGAACTCTACAAAAGGATTTTTCCTCGGATCGCAGCAAAATAGAGAGCTTAGAGGAGCAGAAAGAATTACCCTGGATGCAGAACTGATCTGCATAAATTCATCAAAGGATCATGCTGTGGATGCACAGATTATTTGAAAGAGGAAATGTATCAAGCAACACTTAAAAAGAACGCCTGAAAGAGAAAGGACAGCATTTCAAAACTCAAAAGCAATCCTACATGTCTTATATACAAATACAATGCGGATAGATTGGTAAAAGATAGTATTGAGTATTTCATTTGCTCTTTGTACTTAACCACATTTTGGGTTATTCCTTATTGAGTTATGATTTTATTAAAACCCCAGGGACATACTTTCCTGCATATTTCTAGTTGAAGATTGAGGGTGATGTATCCGATGCTTTGTAAGAACATGTGGAATACTTCCCTGCAAAGCTTCCCCCTCTTTTAAAGCAATACTTATAATAGGAGTTCAATACAACAACAAATAAGCATCATTTGTTTTCCTCTTTATCTTATCTTTGCTCCACAAGAATTTAAATGCAAATGTGCAATAGAATGCACACCAACAAATGCATCGACTACTCCCGCAATATAATCATTGCGATCTATAAAGCATAACAGGCTCTCGAGTGCTGTCTGCTTACTGTCATAGCATTCTGGGGTTGGAAATACATTCTGTGGGTGTTATTTTGCAACCAAATTTGAATAGGAACACTCTGAGGAATCGTCCCCATGTTTATGCGAAAAGAGTGTAATGTTTGCCTGTGCATGTATGGAGCAGCTTTATTCTTTATTTAACTTATTTTCACAAAACAATTAAGGAAAATGTATTTTTAGCATCAATAATTAAAACCAGAGAACTGAAAGGGAGGGCTGATGTGCTCAGCTTCATCTAAGCAGATTTCTCTCCTTGCTACTAGCAATATGCTCTTCCTCAGAGCCTAATCTGTTCCAATTTATTGTCCACTTCTTATGTCCTGCCTCTTGCTCTTAACTGAATACAAAATATCCCAGATGTTAGTCCTTCCACCCTGAAAAATTACTCCACGTGCAATCTTAGCAATCAGTTGCATTTTCCGCAACTTAGAAATGGTCCCAGGGGAATGGAGAGTGGAGTCAGTTTTCCTTTTTCTTTTTCTTTCCTTTCCTTCCCTTCCCTTCTCTTCCTTTCCCTTTTCTTTTCTTTTTTCCTTTCCCTTTCCCTTTTCTTTTCTTTTCTTTTTTTGAGACAGGATCTCACTATATAGCCCAGGCTCAAGTTAAGAACAACTGTTTAGAAACACAGTCTAGGACTGAGTGTGTCTTTGGCCCTTTTTTCCTTCCACCTCCTACCAGCAAGAACGCCCTCTTTCAGACACAAAATGTCCAGAACTGTGAGATGTAAACTTCTGTTCTTTATCAACTACCCAGTCCCCAAGAGAGTTTCAGTAGAGTGATTCATTCAATGAATAATCTCAGATTTCAAACGCAGAGTGAAGGTTCACGTGTCCAGAGGTGGGTATAGGTGTCTGGATTTGCATTCCAGGTGATAGAGCTGCAAACAGTCTCACATTCTCCTTGACCAGGGATTAGTGAACCATGGTCCGTGGACCAAATCTTAATGATTATATATTTTTAAAGAAAGATTTGTGGGAACACAGAAACATCAATTTGTGTAAATATTGTCTAGAATAACATTCATCCCAAAATGGGAATTGAGAGTTGTGATAGACCATATGGTCTGCAAGACCTAAACTGTCTACTATCTGGTCTTTTTCAGCAAGGTTTGCCTACCTCTGCTCTAAATGGTTTTGTATTAAGTGTCATGCTTCCAACTCAAATTGATGTACCAAAATATTATGCTGTTACCATAAGCATGTCATCTTCAGTATATCTTTCAAGAAGTTAAAACTCTCCAATGGCTTACCATCACACTTAATTTCTTGCTCTGGCTTATTTAGCTCTTACTTTACTGCATTTCTCATAAAGTTCATTTTCCTTTCTCCTTTCTGTACCCTTGTTCACTGTGTTCTAATTCTTAGACATGACACAACCGTTCATGCTTCAGTGTCTTTGCACTGAATTCCACTACCTCTACACCACCAAGCAGAGGACCAAGCTCCCAACAAATACTGGGGGACATTCACACCATTGTAGTGTATGTCTGTGGAACACTCAGTATGTGCTCAGGAACCACATCAAGTGCTTGGCTTACACTGGAGAGTGAGAGAGATTTGGTTCTTTCCCTTAAGGCTTAATATAAGAGAGAAACAACAAATGATAAAATATACAAAATCTTCAATGAAAAACCATGAAATGCACTATCATGTTAAAAAACAGGTGCTGTAACTCAGAATAAGAGGCGAGTCCTGATTTGGTGTGGAAAGTTAAGCCCTCTCTTAGCAACTGATACTTATATGAATATGAGTAGACCTTATTCAGAGATTTTAATTTTATTTTTATTCAACTTTCTCTGATGGACATCTATTGAAAAACTTTATATAGATGAATAATATATTCTAATACCTGGCATTAAAAGCTCTTATTCTTCTATGAGAATTCAGCCTTGTGTACTTAACCATATTCTAAGTCATCTTCAATAACTGATATAGTGCTGTATTGACTTCTGAGCTTAGCAAAATACTCTGCCTGCTCTATGCAACAGATGGTTGAAGAAATTGAAAACAAAGACTCACAAATGACAATATATCCAATTCTTCCTAAGAGTTAGTACTTATCCTTGGAGAATAACCAATTTTAAATATATTTTATGTTTTAGAAAAATCATATTTTGGATAAATCACCCTATCTTAGGTCTAATAACAAAAACAGTGAGTTGAGCTCTGGTTTCTAGTAGTGGGAGTTCTGTGGTTCTTCTCCACCATATTTTCCCACCCCTTACCTTTGCCACCCCCACCTAGGAAGGAGAGTGTGGAAGGTCAACTTCAAAAATTCTATGATTTTTGAACCTAGGCAGAGTGTCAAGAAGGGCATTTGTTTAATGAGTTTCAGCTCTGCTGTTACTTGTAGCATGGGTATTTCCACAAGGAAGCTATTCTGGTTTACTTAGTTTCTCTCTTCCTGGACATAGTATGTAAGGCCCTGTGCAAAATGAAAACTCAGGCCTTTTGTTTAATATGATCAACAGCTTCAGGAAAAAAAACGCAGCAGACTAAACCGACTGGTGGGGGAGCCTCTAAGGACCGGCCACTGCATCCATGAAACTAGTGGTTGCTCTTCTCTTTCTAGGTGGGCCTATAAGGAAAGCTTAGGTCCAGCTATCATGGGAGCCGCTCTGAATCACAGAAAAGGCCTTGGGATGGCAGAACTGTAAGCATCAGGAGAAAATTTTTTGCTTATTTCATTGCCTTTGTTATCCTCTGGCTGGAGACAGCGGGAGCTGCATTAGGCTTCCTTTGTCTTCAGGAGTGTAACTAAAGAAAACTAGAAAAGAATTTCAGCACGCTCTAGTTTTAGGCTACTTAGTCCTAACAAGCCTGGGTAAAAGGGTCTTCTTCATGGGCTTCAGCCCACCTCACTGCCTTTCTACATTGGTGACTAAGATCATTGCTCAGATTAGTAAAAAGTATCCCTCGTACCAGCTTCCCCCACGTGTCTGCCAGCTTGTCCTGCTATGGGGGCTTGTGTGTTGCTGTGATGCTGAACATTACAGCACTGGTATTTCAGACACTAGCAGGGCCACCAATGGTGGACAGGTTTCAATTGATCTTCCAGACTAAGACAGACTAGAGAGAAGGGCCTGGTAGCCCACTCCTGAAATAGCCATTGAAAACTCTATGAATAGCAGAGAAGCCCTGTCAAATATAGTGCCAGAAAATGAACCCCTCAGGCTGGAAGTCATTCAAGGAACAACTAGGGAAGAGTTGCCTCCTCAAAGTAGAGTTGACCTTACTGGTAGGAATGGAGTAAGGCCCCTGAGTCCTCTTTTTACTGATGTGGCACAACTCATGATGAGAAAAAAACACACTGGCTGCAACAATGGGCTCAAACATAAACAGACCATGTGCATGGCATAGTGTTGGGAAGGGCTTTGTTCTGCTGTACTTAGGGTTGCCATGAGTCGGATCTGACTTGATGGCACCTAACAACTAATAGCAACATGACTAGCTTATCTTTACTGCACATACACTTTTCCAAGGACCCTGTAGGGGAAAGGGAGCTTGTTTAAGGCAGGATTTAGGGTTTTAAATCTCTGTGTTGGACATTTTCCCTCTCTGCATCCATTGACAAAGCTATTTCGGTACCATCCACAGTGAGGTCAGTCCAATTTGCTCAAAGATGGCACCAAAGGCTTTGTTTAGTCAATGAGTTAAACCCAATCACAGCAAGACCATGTGTGTGTGTGTGCATGCAAGCACATGTGCACAAAGTTCACCTACATATCTATGGATACTCTGGAAGCTTCATGCTGTCAAAATCTGAACAAATGTGATGTGACTGCTACAGCAAAGCATCATGATGGGGTGGTTTTGCTCTTGTTCAACATGAATTGGCAAATGGCCCAGAATATGTGTAAAGTAGCACAGCTGAAGGCTTCCAGATTCTAACTGTACCAAAGTAATGGACATCTGTTGTTTGTGTACAGTGTTGGTAGGACTTTTAATCAAAGTGCCTTACTTTCTCTTTGTCAAGGGGTGGACATATGATCACAACCAGAAAATGAACCTACTGTTCTGGGAATTAGCCTTGGGTGGAACAATGCAAAGACAAAATTAAGTGGGCTCATGTAAGGAAAAGTTGTTGGTGTAGACTCATTCTATCTGGGCCTCAAGGAGACCACACATAAACTCTTGTGACCCAGTTCTTTAGAGTTGCCTGGCTTCCAGCCTGTCCCAGTGCTAAAAAGCAAAACAACACTAAACAAGCAAAATGAGAAAACTCCAAACCCAAACCAAACCAAACAAATAAATGGCTCATTTGTTTGATTCCAATATTATTTTTTAAAATATTTTCCTTATTCAGAATCGGTTTCCTTTGTTTATGACCAATGAACAAACATGAGCATAAACACAAAGTGACTACTGATCTTCCATAATTTTAAATAACAAAATAGCATATAAAATAAAGATAAAATGTTTATTGCCTACTGTGCTTATCATGTAGGCCTCATTGCCTTGTTTCTGTAATTTATTTATTTAACACTTTTATTAATAATAGGTGCCAGCTTGGAAGCCACTTTACCACTGAGAATTCTAATGCAAAAGTAGCACATCTGTGCTGACAAGATGGTTCACTAGAGTGACCTAGATAATGAGTTGTATAATTCAGGCTCCAGAACAGACACTGAACTATGAAAATACAAGTGAGTGAGTGAAAACTGAATCCTTTACTCTCTATTCCAATGTTATTTCTGGATATTTTGCTTTGTGTCCTTTCTGGGAAATGTGATCTAGAGCTTTGTAGAGTCAAGTGTTTAACAAATCCTCCCTGTAATTAATTACTATACATTGATGATGACTTCAAAATGAAGAAGGTTAATATAAAAAAGAAAGTAGACAAGGTATGTCAGATGAGGAAAATGGTAAGGAACCTATGATGCTGAATAATTTCCACCCCTATGGAAAATGTGCAATTCCCCTGAATTTTCTAAAAGCTTATTAAATACTTGGCTACGGGCAGAACTAAGATGAGGTGAATGAAGTGCATAGGAAGCAACATTTAAGGAGATATTCACTCTCTGGATTGTGTAAGTGCAGAATTAGAAGTTGAAAGTGAATACTTCTTTAAATCTTGGACCCTGGTGTCTCTCACACCTTACTTTAGGCAAGACCCTATTTGCCAGGCCAGTAAAGGACTTTGGAGAGGAATACTCAAAGGCGAGACACGGGTAGCACACAAAGAACTCTAAAGTAAGGCTGAACAACATATGTACCATAACTGAGACACAAAATGATTGATAGACACTGCAATGAACTGGATCAATAAAGGTTTAGGGAAAATACAGGTTGAGCGTCCTGTTGTTGGACATCGAAAATTTCAAATTCTCCAACATCTGAAACATTTTGAGCACCATCAAGATGATGCTACAAGTGGAAAATTCCACAGCTGACCTCATGTGATGAACTGCTGTCAAAACACAGGTGCACAAAGAATATTTCATAAAATTACCTTCAGGATAAGTATGGAAGACGTACATAGCAACATAACTGAATTTCACGGTGAGATTTGAGCCCCATAACCAAGGCATCTCTCATGATATTTTGTATGGTCATATTTATGCATATGCAAATATTCCAAAATCTGAAAAATATCCAAAATACTTCTGGCCCCAAGCATATCAGATAAAGCATATTCAACTCATTGTAGTGGTCAAAGTTGTTCAGCTATATTTTTTTCTCTCTTAGAAATTACAGTTCATACTGATTTAAGCAAAAAGGAACATTATTGACTTATGTAATTAAAATTTCCAGGACTGTGATTTGACTTGATTGGGGGAAGCAGCTCAAGATTTAAGGTAGTTTCATTTTCTCTATCTTTTTCTAGGTTGACTCCATTCTCTAACAAATAAGATGGCTATGGCAACTCTAGACCTTCCATACTTTCAGGCTTATGATTAAAAGGAACAAATAAAGACTTTTTTCTTGGTGGTTTCTTTAAAAGCCCTAATATTAGCTTTTTGCCTAGCTTAAGTCACATGCAACCCCAGAAGCAATTCCTATGGCCAGAGAAATGTAGAGTGTTGATTAGCTTAACCCTAAGTCACATGATCTACTCATGCAACAAGGTCTGTATCCCTACTCAAATTGTCTTGGTCAGGATCTTGAAAGGGGTAGAGCCAGGGAAAGTAAACACTGAGGAGGTAAAGAATAAAGGCACAATTAATATGGCTTAAAAGATGGATCAGTTATTTACCACTATAGAACAGGGTATTTGAGAGAAAGGTAGTATTCAGAATTACTAAGCTATCTTATTTTGTTGTTCTTGTCAAGTGAAAGATGTTTAAATGTTACTGAAATGCGTAGAATTACTTATCTATTACTCTATTTTTCATCAAATTTTATTCTTTCTGTTATACCACTTACACCTTTGTGTGTATGTGTATGAGTATATATAGGTATGTTTGGTCTCTCTTTTTGTATAATAAAAAGTTTCATGCTTGCTTTATTCAATGTTATATTTCTAAGATCTCAAATGTTATTAGTGCTCAGTAGTTTTTTAAAAAAATTTATTATTATATATTAGTAGTACAAAATAAAGGTTTCATTATGGCATTTTCAGATATGCTTATAACGTATTTAATACTTCTTGAAAATATAAAGACATGAATGAAGAGCATAATATGGGAAAAACAAGAAGCTAGCCTAGAAAGATTGTCTAAATCATATTGTACATGTCTTTGGAAGTCAAGATAAAGACATTAGACTTTGTTGTTATGGTTAGGTGCCATGGAGTCGGGTCTGACTAATAGTAACCCTATGTACAATAGAACCAAACACTCCCCAACACTGTGCCATGCCCAGCAATATATCAGTGCTTCCCTGCTGTCCATAGGGTTTTCAATGCCTGATTGTTTTGGGATTGCTTTGGGAGTGGACTACCACGTCCTTCTCCCATTTTTGTGGTGCTGGTGATTGAACCCAGGGCCTCAGAGAGCACAAAACAGCACTCTACCAACTGAGCTAAACTCTAAGCCAATAAATATTTGGGGCCACAGATACCAAATAAATAGAGAAGTACGCCAGAAAACTAATCTGACGGTGTTATAACCTGGAGTGAAAGAGACAGAATGATAGAGAAGTTGGATGACCTACTGGGAGGTTATCTTCCAGTTTCAGGTCTGGAGGACCTGATGTCAGTGATGACAATGGCAGCAGGGGTGGAAAGGGACGTACAAATGAGGGTATCAATAGGAAATGAGAGAGAATTTAAGGAGAGAGAAGGCTGCAGGGGAGTTGAAAGCACTGCCACTGTGAATGTGCTTACCGGAGACAACAGTGATGCCAAGAGCAGAAGATGAGCCACAGCTGCTGGGTGGTCTAGGGAAGGACCCAGTGAATTCCAACTTTGATCTGCTCAGCGGGAGATCAAGGGGAGTATGTTCCACTAGCTGTTAGAAATGCCAGTATGGACTAAGCACACGAGTTGAGTTAAAGAATTTTCCTCCTCAAGGTGGACAGAGAAGAAGAGGAGGCTAAAGTTCAAAAGAAGACAAAAATGATGGGAAGCGAAAGGAAAGAAGTTCAAAGTGAAAAAGTTACCGGTCAAGAGTTTGGATTTTATGCTAAATAGAGCGCAAAGAAACCACTGAATGGTTTTGAAGCAAAGAGTTCATGTGATTTGATTTTGATTTCTTTTTGAAAGAAGACTTCGGATGCTATAGAGAGGGTGGGTTTGGAAGTCACTACCAGTCTCAAAGATGGATCCACCATGCTAACCTGTGAATCCATACTGCCAGCCTTGTTTCACTTATCAAGGTGCTAATTCTAGTCTGTCTGCAGCCATAGCACCCTGGCATCCAATCCCACCTGGAAATTAAGCAGGGTTATTCTGCTTAGTCCTTGGATAGGAGACCAACTACGAATACCAGGAGGTGCAGGCTAGGGAGAAGGATCTGACAATTTACTCCCGAAATAATTTGACATTGAAAACCCCATGAATAGCAGAGAAGCACTGACAACAGTGCCAAGTATGGTACAGCGTCCAGGAGTCTTTTGTTCTGTGGTACATAGGGTCACTATGAGTCAGACCTGACTTGACGGCACCTAACAACAACAATATTTATAGTTCAAGACAAAACAAATTAAGAACTGAAAGGAGGAGGAGGGGACAGCAAAGAGATTAGTAAATTTTACTCCATGACACAGCTGCAGAAATTAAGGCTGAGCTAATGAATCAGCTGTGGGAAAGTGGCAATGATAAGACCCAAATGCTGTATCTGTGCCCTTACCCATTGTGCCAGCCTCACCCTGGTGGGTCCTGGTTCACTGCTCAAGAAGTTGGACTGACCAGGATTTTTTTTTGAGTAATGCCTATAGTAGATTAAGACTTGGAAGCTAAGCAGGTGCAGAAGAGAAGAAACC
This sequence comes from Pedetes capensis, assembly GCA_007922755.1. NCBI lineage: Eukaryota > Metazoa > Chordata > Mammalia > Rodentia > Pedetidae > Pedetes > Pedetes capensis. Next base: position 200,825 of record VMDO01000643.1, on the reverse strand, counting down.
TCTTTCACTTACATTGAACTAAAGACCTCGGGTAGTATTCCTAAAGTCACACAGACACTTAGAGTTAGACACAGAGGGCAGGACTCCTGAGTCCCATGGGACAGAATGGTTTCCCATTCTACCATATGGCCTCTTTCTATGCTGAAGTCTGATGAGATCTGAAGAATTACATATTGTAGCTGTAGAATGGGAAGCTTTAATAGTAGGGAGCACAAGTTGGGAGGTACAGGAACCTCAAAGGTAACTTAAACAACAAAGAGTGAAATGTGGCAGGAGTCAGACAAAATTGTTTTTCCTGTGGTTGGGCATAAGCTACCACTAATCATCATATATCCAGCCTTATACTTCATTCTTACAGCTTTTGCCTGGCCCTGCCATACATGCGAATGGTAAATTCAAATAAAGATACTGAGGCACAATGGAAATTGTTGTGAAAAGTGGCTTTTATGTGGAAGCTGCTGAGGATCACTTACCTTTTATTTATCTATTTTGAGCCATATTTCAAGTATGCCTACTGACACTGATTCTGATTTTCTGTAAAATGAGGATGCTCTTTTGTCAATGCACAATATCAATGCCCAGTGTCTTCACAAACATGCCACTTTATACCCAAGTTAATAACTAATATGACAAGCCATATGTGACTTCAGGATTTGTGACATCAGGATTTAGATTTTCCTTCTAAGTCTAAAGGTTAGCTTTATCTTTAGAATTTTGTTTTGCTCACATGAAACACAAAGACTATTTAGACGTTTTTGCTTATATTGGCTTGCCTCCATGAATCAGAGAGTGGTTGAACCATGGACTCTAGTTCTCTACTTGTGGAATTATGGCAAGTCACAGAGAAGCTAGATGATGCCTTACGCAGCCCATGCTGATCCAGCTCTGCTGTTCCTACATAGTAACATATGAGCCTTTTAATCTTCAGGGTCACCTCTACTTCTTACGTATTAATTCAATATAATTTTGCCTCCCTGCATCAGCTGGTTTTAGTTTCTGCAGTTGCTGTTGCTCTTAGTTTTTCTAAACACCCTTCATGTTGCAAAGAAATGGCTTCATTTTGCCTGAGCAACTATTGCAAATAAAGTCAGCATCATAATGAGCCTTAAAGCCTTAGTGAGCACTCTCCTAACAACCTTTCAGAGGTAGATCAGCATTAAAGATCTATTACCGGGAACTCATAAAAGTTAAATATATTTCCTAGGAACCTTAGCTGAATTAGGGGCAGAGCCAGAAAAAGAATTATTACCACTACTTTAGCCTTTAGGCCATGTTATAAGAACAGACACCCCATCAAACAACTTCATAAATGTGAAGAACCTAATTAGAAAATTAATTCCCAATTATGCATATGGAACAAAGTCTGCTAAATGAGGAAGGGACCACAGCAGGGAAAGTCAAAAAATTTTTTCAGTTAGGGAACTTGCTTCCTCCAGAAGGGATAGATTTTGAGACAGAGGAAACAAAATCTATTTCATGACAAAAAAAAAAAAAAAGACTCTTTCGCATAGTTTTTCTGGCCTTGGGAACTTATGTTTTTACTTACAGAAGGTTGGGGAGTCCCAAAACTATTTGAGGGATGGACCATCTCCCAAGAGAAGAGGAAGAAAATAGAGAAAACAAAACAATAAAACATGATCTTATTGACCATTCTTTTCAGTAAGTAATTCTAATTCGGTAAGTTTCCATGCACGCATGCTTCATCTATGAGGCTCACATTCCATTTGAAAAACTAGGAAAAGTGTCCTTGCATAAAACGCATATTTTATCTTTGAAATACTGAATAGTATTCTCTTGCCTGAGATACTCTGATATGAATCTACTACTTATAGGAGGACAAGGGATTCATATGCAAGAGGATCAAATATATTACATTTGCTTTATTACACTGTTAGCACCCTTAAGGTGCATGAGGAGAGGCTAAGTAGCTAACAGACTTCCCCAAAACACATCCATATCACTCCTGTCTGAGTTTTCCAAGGGAAGAGTTACATTATACCACCTCTTTAAGTGGGCTTCACATACAATTAAAATGAAAATACCATAATGGGCCATGACATAAGAACAAAACACATTCTCAGAAGGTTTCCTCCTGTGGTTTTTTCTTTTTTTTTCCTGAGCACTGAAAATTATCTCTTTGTCAGCCCTGTGGCACGGTCACAATGCAAGGGCCTCCGAGTAGGGAAATGTGTTCATTAGGAGAATTGCATTACTAGGCAAGGTGCCAGGTTGTATCGCCTTGTTTGGAAGAGAAAAGAGAGCTGATTTCTCCAGCAACACCTGCCCATCAAGCCCCTGAGCATTTTTCAGCCTTTCGGGTCAGCTTGGGGGATGTTAACTTGAACTGACAAAGGAAAGGGCAGGAAATCTGACTCCAAGCCCACTCATTTCATATTCTGTCTCATAAATTAAGGCTGGGTCTCAAGGGGCATTCACAGTAAGGGTAAGCAGGAGTTGCTAAGAGGGATGTGAGTTTCAAATGAAGACCGAAGGAGGGAATTATCAAGTTGCATGCTCTTTGTGCTGTGAAAGGTGTTTAGCAATCTGATCCTAAAAGTCCTAGTTTGACGACCAAAGAAACCACAAGGGCTCTTAAGGGAGAGCTGCCTAACAAACAAGGTGCTCCACATTCGTGCTGCTGTGGTAGAAGGGGGTGACACAGCCTGAGCCCTTCTCATTTGCCCTGAGATGCTCCAGAAGTTCCTCAGATCAAAGCACTCCGGCTTTCCAACTGTTGAGAACAGAGCCTTCAAACTGTTTCCTAGTCCCTCAAACCAATTTCAAGTAGTAATTAGCTGATTCCCGACATCAAAAGGTGAGGCATCCCAGGAGTCAAGACAGATCAAAGCCTGTGAGGAGGGGTCCCCGTACACTTCCTCCACCCTCTTTCCCAGACAGACATCCATCCGGCTGCAGTGAGCGAAGAGTCACATTGCTTCTCGCTAGAGACCAACATCAAACAGACTCCCAAATAAGTTGCTAGAGTTTCCAGGCTATGTGAGGAGAAAATGAGGATGCTACAGGTACATGACCAGATGGCCCAGGTTTTCTAGGATGACCTCAGATTCTCACAACTAATCCTGTGGTCACGATTGCTGAGAATGATCCCACAACAGAGTCACCATGGTAAAGAAAAATGGGGCAGTTCTGGACACAAAACTTATGATGAGCAAATGATGATCTTTTTCTATATCAGCAAATTGTAGAGTCCTTAATTATTATTATTTTTCAATTTTTTGGCATATGTGTGTACGTGTGCTTCATAATATAAAAGGAAATAGCATTGTAAATTGGCTTTAAATAACAACAACAACCCACTTAGGGATATTGGTTGAAGCCGGATGCTGAGCATAAGCCTGGCAAAGCCAGCCAGTCTCTGTGCCGCATGGGCTTTTTCCTGGAATGTACTCACTCGGGCATTTTCATGTGACATTCTGAAATGCACTCACTTGGTTTGGCTGCCATGCTTTATTCATGCCACGGCGTGGCTTCCATGGTTTTCCACGGAGGCGGGTGCACATACGGATGCACTTTAGCAGATCCTCAGCATTGCCTTTCAGACAGAGAAAATCTGTAGCCAAAGCTCTACAGATTTTGTGCCCCAGGCACTCTTTGAAACAGAACTTCAGGGTGACTTGCAGTCAAAATATCTCAAATTATGGAATGCAGGGGATAAATGAGAAGGGAAGTAAGACTAGGGCTCGAATTTCTAAATTGGGACGGAGTCTGCCAGTGTCTTGAGCCCAAAACCTCTAAAATTGAACCTATAAGCACCTCCTGTAGGTGAGGGTCAGACCGAGGGGTATCCATTGGGCAGTTACGCATCACTCATTTCCCTGTTCCTTGAAAATGTCTGCTCACGTGAAATAATTCAGCAAATGCTGGAGGAATTCAGAACCCTCCCTTTATAACATCCTCCTTTTCTTATGGTTCTATTTTGTCAGTGGAACTATCTTTCTCAACAGTCAACAGCTATCTTTTTGTATCTTTAACCCCATCCTGGATCCATCAGTGCCACCAGCTTTCCATTGGTCTGCTACTTCCCAAGGCAATGATGCTAATTCCAGTCTTCATGACTCTTCCATAGATTACTGCAACACCTCAGGCCTGGATTTCTTAATCCAAACCACCCCTACAGACCACCATGAGAGTAATTTCTCAAAATCATATGCTCCATATCACCACACCCGCAATCCCATGAGAGATCCACACTGCTTACAAGGAAGAAAAATAGTAGAGAAATGGTCCCACATCCCCAAGTCCTACCCAGGTAGTAGAGGGACTCTATCCTTTCAACTGCAAACAAAATTTATCATGCTCTGGATTTGATCCAAACATTCAAAGAAGATGGAAGGAGCAATTGGCTTGAGATGAATTATAGCACTATCCTTTTTATGAGCCATCTGGCTTGTCACAGTCCTTCCATTCCCAATTGTTTGCCTGACACTAGGGTGGGATATCTGCTACTCTTTAGCTTTGCACTTGTGCTGTTATTTTTCTCATCATAGGATGAGGGGTAATATAGGCAGTTTTTCTTTGTTTCCCAATATCTATCACCCTTCAGCATGGTTCACTCATTTATATCACCTCCTTGGCTCCAGTACACACTTGAGTTCTTGTCTCCTACTCTATAGTATTTGGGAAACCCAAGAAAGGCAGTTAGCCTCCACACAAAGTCTTAGCACCAATTGTCTCATTTTCTAAGGTTCAGTTTGGTTTTTTCAGAACTACTTCTTGTATTTTTACATTTCTCCTGTGTTTGGGTATTTTAATGGAAATGACCATGTCTCCACAGCATTTAATAATGTCTTCCAGAAATAAGCCAGCTTTTCAATTATGACCCAGTACACTGATACCATCAGAAAATAATATCCAAGGATAATAACAAAAACCTTTTGCAGAAAAGAATAGCTATGAGGTGAAACCCATTACTTGGAATGAATATAGGAAAGGATATTTGTTGTTTTATACATATTTACATATATATATACACACACACACAAATATATAAACATATATATGTTTTATACATGTTTGTGTATATATGTATGCTTTTGTTTTTCTCTTTACATATAGCTCCTTTAGGAATAACCTTTGTGAAAAGATAAAGATATCAAAGTTTAACTTTTTGACCTTTCTTTCTGCGAACTAACATTGGTAACATACTGCGAAACTCTTATTTGCTGGATACCTACTGAAGGGCTTATGAAAACATTCTTTGAAAGCTCTATTGTCTGTTTCCTTTTAATCCTTATGTTTACTAAAATAAAAATGAAAATAAAAAATAGGAAAAATGTCTGCTTTCTAAATTTCACATCTCTGACAAAAGAAAAAGGGAATACAACATTTCTTGAAAGAAGCATCAAGGAAGCCTCAGGGATTGAGGGGGATTTTCTGGTTGATTTCCAAGCTTGATTTTAATGTTGACTGCTATGACTCCCTGTGGCTACTCAACAATTCCATTCCTAGTTACTCCTGGTCCTTCTCCACTCATCTTCCACATTTGAACATTGCCTTTTCCTCATTGGTAACACTGCTTTCCATCCAAGCAAGCAGTTTACTCTGATTTCTTCTTTGCCCCAGCCATGAGGCAATTGTTTGAGATGAGAATGAAAATTTTACCATGCTCAAGAGAAGCCGTCTGATGTAGAGTGAACTCCTTTACATCGATAGACTGAGACCTTGGTGGTCACTAGACTTGTTACTGTAGTGAAGGACCAACCAAGAGGGGCCAGGGTTGGTCCCTTGCCTGACATTCTGACGAGAGTTTAGCATAATTATTAAGATCATGGTCTGGAAGATTAGATGGAATTAGGGTTAAGTCCTTGTTCTGACACTTAATAATTGAGTGATTTGGGACAGGTTATTTGACCTGTTGGAGCTTCAGTTTCTTCATCTGTCAAATGGGAACACTGATAGAAGGTGCATCAAAAAACATTTATCTTATTGAACCCTGTCAAAAATTCTGCAGCGTAGTGCCTGACACATTATAGTAGCTGCTATTTATTGAGAGCACACTACCCTTACTATTATCATTTTATAAACACAAACTCACCTATTGACCCTTTTTACATCCCCCTGGAATTGCTTTGGCCTTGATATCCACTGTCCACTTAAAATGACTTCTGCCACTCCAGGAAAAGGAAGATAGACAACATTTCCCTCACTTAACAAAGGAACTTGGAAAACAGAAAAAGCCAAATGTTAGATGAGAAAAATGTGAGCTGAACACTCAGGTTGCAAAGTACATTTATGCTGCTCCAGGAATTTCATGTGGAACACCCTTTACCAAGCTGGTTTAATTTGTTAGTTAATAAACTTTATATGACCCATTTTTATGTAGCATGTGTACTGGAAGCTTTTTTATATAATTTCCGAGTCCACAGTGGCACGCTTTCCCTGAACATTTATGATATTCCACAACTCAACTTCCAAAGAAACCCATTATGAAATTAAAATGGATCCAGGTGGATAATTTGAGAGCGTAACTATATTGTGTGCTGCTAAGACAACATGTAAATATTTCAGTGCTCTCTCTGACACAGTATTAGAATATGAAAGAAAATGAAATCCACAAAACTATGAGATACTGAATTAATTTACTTTCAAGTATTAAACGTAATGAATCTTCTACTTACGTTCAGGTTCTTACGATGCATCTTCATCCTATGATAATTTTTACCTCCATTACATTACTTAACACGTATTTGCATCGTGGCATTCTCCAAATGAACGCCCAGCACTTTTGTTTTAAACCACAGAATTGCTTTTATACATTCACCATCCTGAGTTTGAATAGTCTACTGTGAAATGATTTTTTAAAAAGTGAAATAGGGAAGCTAACACTTGACATGATGTTTTCTTTCCAAGACAAACAAGTGAGTGAGAAGGTGCAATCAGCTAAGTTATCATGTGACCTCCAGAGAACAAAACTCTATCCTGAATTGAGTCTATTTTTATCTTTACTTAAAATGTTTTCCCTTTAGTTTGTTTATAATAAATTAATGAATATACTACTTAAAAAATTTTAAACCAAAGCTATTGGAACATTACTCCACAGTGAAAAGAAATGAACTATTAGCACAAGTTATATTGTGGATGAGCCACAAAAATGATCAGGCCAAGAGAAAGAAGGCAGACACAAGACACCTCATATTGTATTATTCCACTGGTAGGAAATGTCCAGAAAAGGTAAATTTGTAGAGACAGAAAATAGATTACTCACTGCCCATGGCCAGCTGTAGGAATGAGGATTAACTATAAATTGGCATAAAGAATCTTACTGGGAAGATGAAAATGTTCTAAAACTGATTTATGGTTATAGTATATCAGTGAAGTTACTAAAATTATTGAATTGTACACTTAAGTGGGCCAATTTTATGATATATAAAATAGACCTCAATAAGGCTCAGAGGAAGAAAACCTGGAAGACATAATTAATACATAGGTGATTTAAAAATAATTGCAGAGCAGGCTGTTTGAGAGAGGAGATTTCTGCTGTGGTTATCACTACCAAGTTATCCCGCTTGCAATGATACATGGGGACATCTATGAGACCCCTAATGGCTTAAATTTCTCCACTGAGCACTCTAGCAATGCTGTGTCATAAATAAAAATTTGGGATTTCCTTCTAAAGGCAGTTTTTAAAACTCTTCTTCCTAAGAAAGATCATTGTCTCTGTATTGTACCTCTTTCTCACATAGTATATCCTTACCACACATGGTGCAGTGGGCTTGACATTCATAAAGTTAGTGTGCAAACTCTAATGATATCAAAGAGCTTAGCCCTTGATCCCTTCTTTGCGTTCACTGCATGTTATCAAGGCATGCATTCCCTCCATTGAACAAGGGCGTATGCCCAGTCCTCTTAGAGTTCTAGTACACTAGGGAGGGTGTCTTCAATCTTTCAGTTTTAAGCTCTGCTATGATATTTTGACTGTACTTCATAAGAATGATAACAGTGGCTTTCTATTACATGGGTAACATAGCTAAGATAAAGGTTAGGGTTTAGCTCAGTTGGCAGAGTGCTTGCTTCACATGCTCTGAGGCCCTGGGTTCAATCCCCAGCATTGAAAAAATGGGAGAAGGACCTGGCGGTCCACTCCTGGAACAATCACCAAACAATCAGCCATCAGAAATCCTGTGAATAGCAGAGAAGCACTCGTAATAGTGTCGGGCGTGGCACAATGTTGGGGAGTGTTTCGTTCTGTTTTACATAGGGTTGCTATGAGTTGAACTCAACTCGACAGCACCTAACAACAATAAGCTAATATAAAAGCTCACAATATGCTCAATTTGGTGTGTGAGTGTATAAATACACGTATATATACATTTGTGTGGAGAAAGCATAAGAAGTGGGAGTCAAAAAGTATCTACTGGCATCTTGGGGATAGCTACTTAAGTCTTTACGTCAATTGTGTACAGGTGACTCTGCAGAAAAAAAGCTCATTTTGAAAATCCCATCTGTACTGATACTTAAACTGTTATATTTTGAGATCACATCCTTCTCATATTTAATCTCCTCACCTCATCAATACCTGAAAATTTCAGAAGTATTTGTTGTTAGGTGCCATCGAGTCGTATCCGACTCATAGCGACTCTCATAGGATTTTCAATGGTTGATTGTTTTGACGTTGCCTTGGCAGTGGAGTGCCACATCCTTCTCCCATTTTTGCAGTCCTGGGAATTGAACCTGAGACCTCAGAGACTTCAGAGTGGCGCTCTACTAACTGAGCTAAATCCCAGCCCCTTCAGAAGTCTAACAAAAGAAAAAAGGAATGGAGTCTGAAAAAGATCTGTGCTATGCTTTTTATCCAAGGGAAGAAGACAAGAGAAGAAAAGATGAAGTGCCATTTCTGTGCCAGGGATGGTGGTACGTGGGTGGGTCCTTTAAATACATAATTTTGACCTTGCAACAACTCTCTGAAGCAGGTGTTATTATTCCCTTTTCAATGATGAGAAAGCTGAAGTTCAGAGAAAGTTAACTAACTAGTTTAGATTCACTGAAGCTATAAGTGAAGCAGATAGATTTGACTCTCACTCCTATTTGTTTAATGATTAAAATTGATTTTGTGCTTGGTAACTTTTACTATCTTAGTAAGAATTAGTAAACCATGATAGCAGTATATTCTACTCCTTTGTCAATTCCAAAAGAATTGTTTGAGCAATGAAGCACCAGGAATTTGGGCAGAAAAAACCACTGACCATCTTTTCAAGAAAACCCAATTTGTTTTGTTGTTTTTCCTGAATCATCTCAAGAATTTCCTCACTTCCTCATGGAACTGCCTAATTAGAAGGGGTGTCTTTGTAGTTATAATGACCTCTTCTGGCAACCAGCCATGATACATAGGTGAAAAATGATTGGCCTCCTGTCTCACTATGAATAACTACCCTTCATGGTTTACTGGGTTCTCTGATTTTTCTGTCATGGAAACATGTAGGTAACACGTTCTGATGTAATTTTGCCTTTTTAAATTTTGATGCTTTTAGATTTTTTAGATTTTTCAATGACCTTCTATCAACATATAGACCAACATATTAAGCCTCCATAATTATAAACGTTAGCATCTTGTTTACATTATTAAATCATTTAAGGCAAAGTGTCTCAAACTTGAGTGGGCATGATAGTTTGGCTCACTGCCACAGTTTCCATGTCAGTAGTTCTGAGGTCTGCCATGGATTTCGCATTTCTGACAAATTTTCAGATGATGGTCATAAGCCCATATAAGGATTATTCTTTGAGAAAATAGCTTAAAAGAAAGAATAAAATTTTAAATATAAATAATAATAGTAATGATAATTATTCTCTTGATTTCTTTTGTGCTTTTTTGTGATTTCTATTGCATTTCAGGATTTCTTTGCTATTCATAGGGTCTTCAGCGGCTAGTCATTTTGGGGGCAGTTCACCAGGTCCTACTCACTAGTATGTCTTAGTCTGGAAGCTCAGCTGAAACCTGTCCACCAAGGGTGACCCTGCTGGTATCTGAGATATTGGTGGCAAATTTTTCAGCCTTATCACAACATGCAAGCCCCAACAGTGTGGGAGAAGATTTGATGCTTTTGAATTATGGTGCTGGAGACAACTATTGAATATACTATGGACTGCCACAAGAACCAACAGATCTGTCCTAGAAGAAGTGCAACCAGAGTGCTACTTGGAAGCAAGGATGGCTAGACTGTGTCTTACATATTTTGGACATGTAGTCAGGAGGGACCAGTCCCTGGAGAAAGACATCATGTTTGGGAGAGCGGCAGGTCAATAAAAAAAGGAAAACTCTCCACTAGATGGATTGACACAGTGTCTGCAACAATGGCCTGAAACATAAATAAGATCATGTGCCAGGCACAGAATTGGGGAGTGTTTTGGTCCGCTGGACATAGGGTTGCTATGAGTTAGACTCAACTCGACAGCACCTAGCAACAACAACAACAACAACAACAACAACAATAACAACAACAGCAACAACAACGGCATTTCAGCATCTGAATCCATTTAAAAGTGGACTTACCAGAATTCAATTCTGTTTTACAAAGTAGCTTCTGGGTCTGTTACCATCTTAAAATGTGTTTCTCCAGTTCACCATGCAACTTTTTTTTCTTATTTTGCTAATTGGTTCTTATAACCACTTGCCTAATTGGGTATGGCTAGTGTATTACTATCTACAGCTGTACCACCCCCGTGTTCCATCCCATCTGATCTCAGAAGCTAAGCAGAGTCAGGCCTGGTTAGTACTTAGATGGGAGAACACCAGGTGCTGTAGGTTTGCAAGAAGGACCCAGCTGCCACTCCCAAAACCATCAGCCATGGAAAGCCCTATCAATAGCAGAGAAGCATGGCATATTGTTGGGTTGTGTTTCATCTGTTGTACACAGGGTCTCTATGAGTTGGACCTGACTTGACAGCACCTAACAACAACAATGTATATTATTATTATCTAAATCCCATGAAGGTTAAGTGGCTTGTCCATACAGCTAGAAATGATTGAAACTGTTGTGATTGATTTAAAAATCTCAAAAATCTTTAAATTTTACCAGTATGTAAATCATGTGTGTAAATATGTGTCTCAACAGGCACAATCAGGTAGATGAAAATGAAAGTGGGTAATGTAACCACACTGGATCAGGCCAGGGGTTAGGAAACTTGGCACTTAATTTCCTGGGTCTACTCTAACAGGCTGTACCTTTTGGGGGACTGATCATGGATATACACAGACTTTGGTTTACTCATCTGTAAAATAGGAGATAGAAGCTTTCTTGATCCAGCTTAGTGATTCAACTAATTTTCCACCAAAGAAGTAGTCACTAAGAATTTACCATGCACTGATGCATTGTATTAGGGCCCAAAGATATAGATGAGTGAGGTATATCATGAGTTCTTTACATGTCTTGAATCTTAGATTCTAGGGGCAAGGAGAGTAAATAAACAACCTACCTCATTCAAAAGCGATGAGATTTTTAAAAAATAAATTTGGGTGAGATGATGGAGAATGACTAGCTAAGTACTACAGTCATGGTTTTCCTTGCTGCAGTGATAACTGAATAGACCTTCAGATGACAAAAGTAAGCCATTGACATAAAGGGATGGGGAGATCATATTTAACTAAGTGCAAAGACTCTCGTATTAATCATCTTGGTGCTTTCTTGAGAAGCAGAAAGAAGGTCAGTGTCCCGGAACCAGGCGAGTGAGCAAGTGGTCATAGTTAGAAGCAGTATTGTCCATATAGCCTGATCAATCAGGATCAGGATCTTAAAGACTCTAAGAAGAACTCTGAATTTTTTCAGCAGGGAAAGACCTAACCTGATTCAGGCTAAGACGACTCATTGGCTTCATGGGCAGATGAGCCAACATATGTACATAAACCAGTTTAAAATTTTTGACCTTTAGATAAACATTTTTCCCTGGTTTATTTAGCATATGAATGGGAAAATAGAAATTAATACACCAGCCAAAATTGTGTCTTCACCACTGATACCTTAAGGATATTACTAAGTATTATAAACATGGGCAACTCAAATAATAATTAGGGGGAAAATCATATGGAAATTGCTAACAAACTCATTAGAGTGTGCTTAATTATTGCGGTGAAGGGTTAGCAAGAGGATTGGAGCTTACGGAATAAATCTGTTTGCACATGGATTGATATGCTTGTTTCATAATTACTCACAGCTGTTGGACTTTCTAAGTTTATTAGGAACTTAATTCCAAAACTTTCATGCTGAAAAGATTTTCTAAGACACAAATGCTCACCCTGTGCCAGTAATGTAAGCAAGGAGCATTTTTCTAGAGATTCTTTTCGGCGATTACTTACAGAGTAACTACAGATCTCCTCATTATACATAATGAAGTGGATCTGCTCAGTTTTGATTTTCACACACTTTGCAGAATGAGCAAAGCCTCCTGATTGAAACTGCTTGAGCACTGTGATGAGAAGTTTCAAGTAATATGTATTGCAATTACAAAACAATCTCAGAAAACAGGCTTGATGCCTGATATATTCATTTGAAAGCAATTCTTGGCTAAATTGATCTTTAAATAATCTACCTATATGCTTGCTAATTTAATAGATCAACTGACATCAGGAGGAGACAGGAATGCTTCATCCCTCACATTCGTCTTATAGTTGACAACTAATCCTTCTTTGTGATTCATTTATTACTTTATAAATTAGAAGAAATGTATAGGGTCCCTGAGATACTGCTGAACCTATGCCCAATAGTTTTTTTTAACCTACCATCAATCATAAAATTAATACTGTACTTGGATCAGTAATTTTGATCTTAGTCCAAGGTTTGGTCTTTGAAACTGATGGATTTTATCCTGATTTAAGGTGCTATTGGCATAAGTGAAGTGATTATTTGTGTCTAAATGATACCCTTCATTTCCAAGGCTCTTTTTCAGATCATCTTTTGATAAGTTCTAAGATTATCTAATGAAGACAATTTAATAAAGACAATAGCCCAATTATTGGTTATTATTATCATAATAAATTTTTTAGCAGGCATGCATGCCAACTTATGCACACGCACACACACACCTGTTCTGTCTGTATAGACCAAATCACAGTATTTTGTAATCTAGTTTTTTTATTCATGTTGGCATACTCTCTGCATTCCAGACATCCAAACTCTTCATTTTTTTTCACTCAGACTTACTTTGTCCTATTAGATCTCCATGCCCACATCCATTTCATTCCTTATCTCTGCTATGCACTTCCTTACTTCAATTAAAATCCCAGCCAACTTTCAAGGACTGCATCAACATTTCATTCTATGAAACAGCTTGCCTCCCTCCGTCTCAGGCAAAACCAATATGGAAACAAACTCCATTTTTAATAATACTGTGTTATTTCTTGTCTATTAAAATGCTATTAGCAGTAAAAACAATCATAGTGATTTGTTGTTGTTGTTGGGTGCTGTCATGTCAGGCCTGACTCAACAATAACCCCATGAACAGCAGATGAAACATTACCCAACACTGAGCCATTTCTGTCAGGGTGTCTCTGCTATTCCTAGGGTTTTTGATGACTGATTCTTTCAGGAGTGGGCTGCCGGGTTCTTCTCCCAAGGTTTCAGCACCCGGTATTCTCTTTGATATTCATAGGGTCTTCAGTGGCTAGTTGTTTCGGGAGCAGTTCACCAGGTCCTACTCACTAGTCTGTCTTAGTCTGGAAGCTCAGCTGAAAGCTGAAAGCTCAGTCTCTCATTCAAGGACTAATCAGACCTGACCCTGCTTAGCTTCTGAGATCTGACAAGATTGGATAACAGGGTGGTAGGGCTGTAGTCATAGTGATAGCAAGCAAATATTTTTCTAAGTAGTATTAAAGACTGTTTTAAATTCTCTTTGCATATTATAAACGTGTTTAGTCCATACAACAGCCCTTTGACATAGGTGATATTACTTCCCCCACTTTGCGCATGAGTGACAAGAGCAATGAGTGATCAAATAATTTGTTGTGGGTTACTCAGATGTTAAGAGAGCTGAGCCAGATTTTGGGCCCATACAATGTAACTTCTGAGTTCAGTCCCATACCATCTATCCTGTGCCATAATGCCAAACTTGCTGGTAGTTGAAACCAATAAAGAGAGTGTAAAATGCCCAAGATAAGACCTCACATATAGTTTAAGATATTATTATTAAAGCCAGACAAGGTTCTGCATGCCTGTACTCCCAGTAGTATGGGAGGCAGAGGCAGGAAGATCGCAAGTTTGATGCCAGAGGTAGCCAACACAATTTGACAAGACCCTGTCTCAAAATAAAAAATGGAAGGGGGCTGCAGTTGCAGCTTAGTGGTTGAGTGAGTGCCCTGGGTTCAATCCCCCAGTACCACAAAAAATGTTATTATGTCATTACCATATGCAATACAATTGTTATAAAACAAATTATAAGTGATGAATAAATATTGTGATATCTTTGTTGTACTTCTTATATATTGAAGATCAGTCTATCATTTTAGGCTGATGTTGTCAGCAATTGCAACTTTTATGCATGAGTTCTCCTGTACTCCATTGTGGTGCAACATGAGCATTCAATAAACATTCAACAAATGAATGAGTGAATAAATGAATGAACAAACTAATCCAAGAAGCTTTCAGATGGGCTTTTCCCTGTCCTCCATGATTCCCTGAGGAACAGTGCTAAATCCTTCAGAAATCAGACAAATATGAAGCCACTGAAGCATGGATTAAATCAACTTTTCCCCTTCCATTCCAATGAGTTATAATAGAAAATAAAACTCACAAAGCAGTAGTTTTAAAAGTCTACATCCCAAAGTAAAACATGGAAATTATGTGATTAATGCAGATAGCCACTCGCCAATTTATATTCTTGAACTCAAGAGAATCATTTAGCTAATTGTATAGGTGATTATTATGCTTTTCACAGAAGTGTGTATCATGCATTTAGAATTTTTAAATTGCATCTCCAAAAGAATCCTCTTAAATCTAATTATTGTATACCTAGTATTTCCTATAATCAGCTAAAAGATTTCTTTAAAGACAAAAAGCTTTAAATATGTGGAAATCCTCTTGTGAGAAAGTGAAATAAACATTTAAAAAATAATTAAACAGACTTTTTAAAAGTAGGCTGCATTAAAATAACTTCTTAATGCAAAATAAAAACTAAAAAAAATACCCCAAATTAAAAACCTCTTCCTCATATAATTCTTGCCAAGAGTATAAAGTTAAGTGTGATCATAAAAATCAGTATTATTATACTCAGGAAATTAGGATGATATTTGAGAGGATATTTTGAAATAAAACGCTGATATGGCTACCGCATTTGAGTAATTCCTGAAATTGTGAGTACTGTGACTGGAGATTGGTTCAGTGGCTTCTCTGAGTCTGGTCTATTGAGATACAGATACGACCTCAGAGAATATTCTTGGAAAAGAGAGAAAAGAGAGGGAAGGAGAGAAGGAGATACGGAAGGAAGAAAGAAACTAACAGTCGTGGTTTGTTCCCCTCGAGGGCCTCAGGTATGTTCTAGTCAGGGTTCCATTACTGTAACAAACTATTTGAGATACGTAAATTATAAAGAGAAAGGGCTGACTTGGCTCATGGTATCAGAGGTTTCAGTTTTTGGTCGGCTGCCCCATTTCTTTTAGGTCTGTGGTGAAGCAGAACATCATGGTGGAAGCTCATGGTGGAGGAAATTTCCCCACTTCATGGCAGCAGGGAGGCAGAGAGAAACAGGAAGGGGCCAGGATCCCCAGATCCCCTTCCAGGGAGGCCCCCAGTGACCTAACTTCCTTCTACTAGGCCCTGTGTCTTAAAGGTTCCACTACCTCCCAATGGTGTCAGGATTGGGGACCAAGTCTTCAACCCATGGGCCTTCGGGGGACCTTTAAGATCTAAACTATAACAGGATACAAATAGAAAACAGAAAATTTAGCTTCAGAACTGTAGTGGTGGTCTGAAATTTATGCTGAGATACACTTATCTTAGTTTTAAAAATGAGCAAAAGTACATTGCGTGTAACTTATTTATAAATTATATACTGGTGGACTAAATATGCTATTATTGCTTATACTATTAAAGGTATACAACACTTTACAAGGATGCAATAAGTAAAATCAAATTTGATAGCTCTTTCCTGCACTATATTTGAGCAATGCTGAGATGGCATGCCAATATTTAAAATATAGGGTTTCTCAATCAGGGCACAATGTGTCAGTATACTATATCATGCTGATATGCCAAAACCTTAATCACTGACCCAGCAATGATAATCAATGTGTAAATACTTCAGTTATGTTCATGAAAATCTCTTTTTTACCCTCTTCTCTATGATTGTAGCCAAAAAAGAAAAGAAAAGGTTTGAGGGCAAATGAAAGCTTTGGGGAGGGTTTTAATATGCTGAAGGCAGGGCTTTAAATCTGTAAAAACTGGGTGCAGATTCAGGTGCAGGTTCAATATGTTAAAATTTAGAGGATTTAGAAGGGTTCAGTGTGAGCTTGGTTTTACAATTTAAATCCTATGTATAAAAGATAAGTAAAATTGCCTCAGTTATTTTTCAGTTTTTAAATAGCTAGTGATACCAATGGGAGAAGGACCTGACAACCCACTCTTGAAACAATCTGCCATTGAAAACCCTATGAATAGCAGAGAAGCACTGACATAGTACTGGCATGGCACAGGGACAATGAGTGTTTTGTTCTGTTGTTCATACGGTTGCTATGAGTTGGACTCAACTAGATGGCATCTAACAACAACAGTGGTACAAAAAACCCCAACCCAAACCAAAACAACAAAAAACATTAAAACTCAACTTTTCACTGGATTTGGGTTCATATTTGGATTGGGTTCAGAAAAAATTCAAAAAATGCTTAAACCAAAAGAGGTCCAGGGTTTGGGTTTGGGCTTAGTTTGTAGCCCTATTATCTATACAGACAGTTTAAATCTGAACCAAACCCGAAGCATTTAAATTTTAACATAGTGCACCCTCACCTGAACCTGAACCCAATTTTTTTATAGGACTGAAGCCCTGGCAGAAGGTTTGTTTAACAGTTCCTCCTTGCTAGTTAAGTTGTGAAACTTAGATAATTTGGGTGAGATTGCTTAAACTTAAGTGCATGATGAAAGAACGTTGTTTACAGAGCCATCAATTTTCTTTAATGAAGCTACTATTTCTTTATAAAGCTGAACAGTGGACTATGAATCAAAAGATATCAGTCCTATCACCAGTGGTGGTTTCTCCATTTTGCTAATTAGATGACCTTGATTGAGTCATTTAACTTTTCTGTGTCTTCCTTAAAAGAAAATCAGTTAAATTCCTCAGATATTTATGGATCGCTCCTATGTGCTCTGTATAATAACTAATGTGAATAATTAACCTCAATTCTTTTGAGTACAAACTAGGACTCCCCAAAGAGAATTCATAACTCTCTAGCTATTTTCTCTAACTTCATGGAACTGTAACATTTATTTGTGAAATCTATGCCAAATATAGCTCTATGCTGAGAAAATAATCTGAGAAGTTGGACTTTATGAAGAATGTGGCATCAGGATTAGAGGAAGACTCATTAACAAATTGCATTATGCAGATGACACAACTGTGCTTACTGAAAGTGAAGAGGATTTGAAACATTTTCCGATGGAGATCAAAGAACACAGTATGGATTGTGCCTCAACATCAACAACAAAAAAATCCTTACAAATGGGTCAGTAAGCAATTTCATGATAAATGGAGAAAAGATTGAAGTTGTCCAAGATTTTGTTTTAACTTCGTTCTACAATCAACATCCATGCAGGCAAGAAACCAAAAGACCCCTTTAAAGTGTTGAAAAGTAAAGATTTCACATTGAAGATGAAGGTGCACCTGACTCATGTCATGATGCTTTCAGTTGCATCATATAGTTGTGAAAGCTGGATATTGAATAAGAGAGACAGGAGAATAACTGCTGCCTCTGAATTATGGTTCTGGAGAAGAATATTGAATATACCATGGGCTACCAAAAGAACCAACATATCTGTCCCAGATGAAGAGCAACCAGAGTGCTCCTGGGAAGCAAGGACTGCATCTTATGTATTGTGGACATGTTGTCAGGAGGGACCAATCCCTAGAGAAGGACATCATGTTTGGGAGAGTGGTGGGTCAACACAAAAAAGGAAAACCCTTAACTAGATGGATTGACACAGTGTCTGCAACAATGGCCTTAAACATAAAAAAGATCATGTGCATGGCACAGAATCGGGGAGTGTTTTGTTCTGTTGTATATAGGCACCTAACATAGGCACTTGATGGCACCTAAAAAGAGCAATATGCCAAATACCAGCAAAATTCCTTATTTGTAACAATAAACTGGAGGTGCTTCCTGAAGCTTTATTAAAGTGCAACCATGGGCCAAATATTTACTATAGACTGTTATGTGTCATAGAAACAAGAAACTTGGTTTTCATGCTTGTTGGATTCACTTGTGCTCTTGAATCCCGTGTACCAACCCTCTAGTCAATGATTCAGTACATCTGAGATACGAATTTGTTTCCAAGTTCAAGTTAAAAGTCCAGCAACCAACTTAAATGTGGACACACAGGCACTTAACAATACCCATGGTATTCATAAAACAGAAACAAACCAGTTGCTCAGGAAACACCCAACCACTCCTGATAATAGAAGGAAATTTCTCTCTTGGGATTGAATCAATGGACCAAGGCAAAATTGCTGCTGGTAATAAAAACTACTGCCTTCAAAAAGGGATGGCGAAATAAGCTACTATTTTTTAAGATGTATTTCTAGGGCACAGTCTTTGGTTGATCAATCAAACCTCTCTTTGGTAGAACTGTACCTATAGGAGGATATAGAACCCGGACTATATATGGTGATTAGTTAAAACTGGTGTAAAGGTGAAAGAAAAGAAAGAATAAAAAGAAAAAGAAAAAGGGAGAAGGAAGGAAGAGTACAGTTAATTCATTAGACCTGTACTTCTAGAAGTCAGGCTAATCTATGCAGTGGTTAGGTTGATTGGCACCACTAATTCAATTCTGCTTTAGAAAGATCCCTTAAGCTAATGCCAGGAGAAGCTTCAATGAATGAAACTCCACCTGATGTTATGAAGTAAATTTACTTGGATTAAATTCAACATTTGCCATGTGTTTTCAAGAATATTTTGACTGATTTGCTCCAATTATCCCTGAATGTCTTTTAAGAACTTTCCTCTCCAAAATTCTACTCATTTTTCAAGCACTAATTCAAGAGTTAATTTTTTTTTCTTGGAAGCTTATGTCAACTATCCTAGCCCTAATCATTTCTCCTCCCAAAACTTTGTGAATTTATGTTGACAACTCTGTCTTCTTAACCTGAAAGGAGTGCTAACTCTAAGCATAGGAGCCAACTCTGACAAATCTACATACCTCCAAACTATTCAAAGAACCTACTAAAGGTCTGCCTTAATATCTTTTCTATATTTACTAAATGGTGCTGTTTCCCAGATATTTAGCTCTGACCTCTAACTTGAGCTAGTACCTTTCAGATATTTCCATATAGATATATTGCCAATACCCCACCCTCAAAATATTCAAAACTAAACTTTTATTTCCTCCTAGGTTTGCTCTTTCATTAATGCTCTTTATTATACAACCTAGGAACCTTGCAAGTGTCCTCCAGTTCTCCCTCTAGTGGCGCCCTCCTCGTAACATATAAAACTCTGTCAACTTATTTCAGAAAGTGATATAGAATAATTAGAGAAATTCGACTTCAGGGCAATAAAATAGGTTTTTCAAGTCACGTGGACTTCTGTTTTTCCAATTTTTGTCAATGTGACTGAGAATAGGACATTTTTTTCATGGAGTATGTTTTTAAATTGTGTTGAATAGAAATAGCTAGATAGTGTCTGCTTTGTGCTACACACCCTGCTTTACTTTAGGCCACCATATATGCATGCAAGTCACCTGTACTGGTGTGGTCCAGAATTCCAACAAAATAAACAAAGTAAAGGGGCCACTTTGGAATTGAATGGTAAAAAGCTTAATCACTTCAGAACTCATCATTGATTTATTTCTCTCAACTGGGTAGATTTAAATATGGCTCCAGTGGCTGCCTTACAAATATTCATTACGGAGCCAATTCAATATGTAGTGCTGAGTAGATTTATTGATTCTGTACTCCAGTGTCATTTGGGCATTTTATTACATGTATATGTATTCATGTATTTCATAACAGGCCAATTTATTCACATAGCATGTGGAATGATTTTCTGCAAGAACTTTATTTTTTGTGAGGAGTTACCTGGCATAGTAGATCCAGGATGCTTTATCCCAGAAATGCTGTTGAGATCTGTGAGTCTAGTAATGCTCACTGGGCAAAGACTTTCCATTTCAGGTCATCTGGGCACTTTTTGGGGTCTGAGAGGCTGGGGAGGGCAACATGTACCACTGCTGTTTCAACTCCCTACTTGACCAGAGCAGCTGTGAGACAGAAGAATTAGACTCACTTAGTGTCACTTCCTCTGGACACTGAATATATTGCCAGGACCGACAGGTATCTACTGAGTGTGTTCCATCAGCTCTCGGCATCATAGTTGCTGAGGGAACAATGACAACTCAATCCCCAACTTCACAGTATTTACAATCAAAAGCAAGGGCCGGACAAATAATTAGCCACAGTCATAATCATAACCTACAATTTGGGTTAGGAAAAAAAGACCACAGGATTTACAAGAGTGTGTAGGAAGTGTTCTGACCCAGCCTGGGGGTGGGAAATCAAGGCCAGGGAAGAGTTTTCTGAAGAAGTAGAGTTTAAACCAAATATTTAAGGGGGAATGGAAATTAATAGGCAAAGGCCAAGGGAGAGGCAGATGGGGAAAGTTGAGATGATTCTAAAATAAGAAGAAGCCATACTGATCCTAAGAAAATGAAGATGGTTCTGGGCAGGGGCTCAGAGACTCAGATGAGTCTAATGAAGAGCAAAGGGCCAGATCTTCCAGACTATGTGCAGCAACTAAATCTCTATTTTAAAGGCAATGGGAAGCCTCTTGTGAGTGAGTAAAGAAGGCCCAGTATGGGTACAGTGATCTAGTGGCTACTTCCCATTGATGGCTCAAGTTGCAAGATGGAGGACAGGGATGAGAGGATGGAGGAGAACAGCTGGTATAGAATGAGATTCCAGCTCAGAGTTGATATTGAGTTGGATGGGGTGGCAGCTATGAATAAAGAGAGGGAGGAGAGATGGAGAGAGACTCAGAGGGTAAATTCATCAGAACTTGATGATGGACAGGACATAAGAAAAGAGTAGGAAATGAAAGACAGGCCTGTAAGTCACACTGCCTTTTGTAGAATAATTAGTAATAGTAATAATAACAGTAATAATATCAAAATCTCCTCCCACAGGATTCTTGTCTCTTCTCAAGATTGTTGTCCTCTTTTTAAAAATGTGTGTATTTGTGCTTATTTTAATCCAATTGGTATCCTTTACTTTTGAATAAATACATGTATTGTTGATTCAGCAGTTAACTAGAACAGAGAAGTATGGTAGAAATACTTGGGTTTCAGAGCCAGGCAGACCTGAGAACAGATTCTAGGTCTATTAATTAGCACTGAGCATTCATTTCATTTTAGTTATACATATCCCATCTGTAAAATTGGCAGTGTAATGTGTGTGCGCGCGCGCGCGTGTGTGTGTGTGTGTGTGGTATATGTGACAAGTTATTTTCAGGGTTAAATAGATGGCATAAAGTCTTGGGGCAGTAGTAGAAATATGGGAAATGCTCACAGAAAGTTCATTTCTATGCCTTTAAATACTTCAAACTCCATGGCACAGCCTACACGATAACACATAAGCTGGCTCCTGCCTGTGCCACCCTTTCCTCCTTACTCCTTGTTCTTCAGCCTGTCCAACTTCTATCTCTAGATACATCCAGCAGTGTTCTATCTTAGCATCTTTGCAGCAACTATTTCTTCTCCCTGGAACACACCAGATTTTTCTATAGTTGGCACTTTCTCCATGTTCAAGTTTTAGCTCAAACGTCATACTCTCAGTGACTCCTTCCCTGACTATGCCTTATGAAACAGCCCCTTTTCCTGTCATTCCTCATCCCACTATTTCATCGTCTTTTCTTTATAGCCCAAATTACCAGCTGAAGTTATTGTGCTAATTTACTTCCTAGCTTGCTGACTATATTTCCCAACTATAGTGCAAGCAACAAGAGGGCAGGGATCACATCCATCTTAAAATCTCAAGCAGCCACAACAGCACACAGTGTACAGAGGATCCTCAATGAATAACTGATGAATGAATAAATGAATACATAACAACCACAAGCACTACAATAGAAGAGCAATCTCTGCCAGTGATCCAAAACCCTGTTGGCTACATGAGGGCACTAGGGAGCACTTTCCCAGGTAAACCAGAAATAAATCAATCTTCCTCATAACTTCGCCTCAGGTGACAATTTCCCACTCTGGGGTTTTCCCAGCAGAAAAAAGCTCCTCTCGTGTATCTCTGCTTTGCTAATCTTTCTTGTGAGTAGCAACATTTTTAGATGTTACGCTTCTACAATATTCTTCCAGTTTGGCTTTAAATATATTACAAACAGTGATTACGTTTTAAATAATAAATATGTTGGAAAGTGTGAGGTTTCAGCGGAGAATTTTTGGAGACCGATGGTTGCTGAAATGACCATATGTTGCCTAAAGCCTCGAAACGACTGACAGCAGTTTACTTGGATTTCCCCTAGTATTGTCCCATTTCTCCTAGGCCACTGCCTTCTTTTTCCTCAATAGGGACTGAATAACAGGAGATACAACAAGCAATGCCATTCTGGGTGATTATAGCACCCCCTGGGTTGTGTCATAAGGCACAAGAAGTGGGGTAATTTCCCTAAGTCCCAGAGAGTTTTGTGGCCTCACTGTAGTTGACTGCCTACAACAGTAAGAAAGCCAGCTACATGTCTTTACTGGACACTGCAAAGGTGAGTGTGGAATGTTATCCTCACCCCATCAGTAAGCCTTGACAGTGGGTCAGAGTTAGAAAAACACCATCCTGGTGTAAGTGCTTGTGTGAAGTCAGTTCATGTACTTGCTTAGACCTGGATTTTCTATGATTTATTTAAACTATTTTGGTCCACAGAGACCATGATAGGAAAATAATCAACTGGAAAATATGTCCTAACAAGGCATTGTGCACACGATTTAAGTGCGTAAGTTCCATAGTCATAAAAATTAAATATGAATGTTTCATGTTTAAAGAGCCTTTAGACTATGCCGGGGCTTTACATGGGTTAGCTCATTTAAGCTTCAAGAGAACTCCAGGAGATAAATACAATTAATATCCTCATTTTATAGATGAGAAGACTGAGGTATATAGAGATTAGGAAAATCACCAAATGGCACACATCTAGAAAGTAGCAAACCAATATTTTAATCTAGGTTCCCTTGTTCTTTCTCAGAGGTCAAAATTTTAACACTAAACCATATTACCTGGTTCAATATCTTGTTCTACCACTTAAATGCCGAGACCTTGGACCACTAAGCCTAATTTTTCTAATGTGGAAAATGGTGATGATTATAGGATTTACTTCATAGATTAGGGAGTTAATATAGCAGAGTACTTGACTTACAATAAGTGCTTAATAAGCTATAATTAGTCACTGTCATTGTTTTATGCAAAACTCTATGCTACATTCAATTGTGGAAGAGTCACAGGCACAAACTTCTTTTGGGAGGTTGCCAATATATTTGGAAGACAATGCAAACCATACATATTGAGTAATACAAAACTATGAGAGCAAATGGTCAACTGTAGCATATTAGCAACAATGTTGTTGTTATTAGGTGCCATTGAGTCGGTATCCAACTCATAGCAACCCTGTGTACAACAGGCAAAACACTACTGTCAGTGCTTCTCTGCTGTTCATAGGATTTTCAATGGCGGATTGATTTTTGGGAGTGTGTTGCCGGGTCCGTCTTCCAATTAGCAGCAATAGCACTGTGATAAAGGCTATCTCTATCCTCAGTGAAACCCCATTGTATTCTTAAAAGGTCTATGTTATTACTCTCTGTGTACAAACTAATCAGAAAACAGAGAGGTCATTTGTTCACAGTCATATAATTAGCAAGAAGTAGAGGAAGGCTCTGAACCATCAGGCCACTTGCTCTAAAACCTGCATTCTCTATGCCACCTTACACTGTGCTGTGCTACCTCCCACTGCCATTGAAACTCAGAGGTGGGGAGGATCCATGAGAGGAGAGTATTGACTAGAAGGGATAGTGTGGTTTTAGGAGGTAAAACACCATCATATTAGGATAAATCCCAGAATGTGAGGAAGGAAGGAGCATACAGGGAGTTAATACCACAAGGGAAGACAATGGAATCCAATGTTGGAAATGTAAGGAAAACTACAGTGAAAAGGGCTTTACATGTTAAGCTGTGGCCTTTGGGTCACATCTATAATTAACTGAAACAATTGGAGTTTTCTAATAGGGCTGGCAAAAATGACAACACTGTCTTTGGAAATAATCCATGCAGCAGGACCATGAAAGGAGAAGTCATTTAGGAAGTTTCTAAAGAAAAGCAAACAACACAGATGAGCAAAGACTTGAATATATTGGTAGGGAATAATAACTAGAAGATAAATGCTTTAGAACTACTAAAACTCAAGTTCCAAATTGGCGAGGGCAGCCTTTTGAGGCCTAGGACTATTATAAAACTTCTTCCAATGCCTGGGCACAGAAATTTGATAGATGATAAGTGATCTCTAAAACACTGCTGTTCAACTACGCTGCTCTTTACAAATGTAAGACATTTTTGCAATCATTCCTATTTGTTCAATACATATAGAAACTTAGTTTTTATCAATATATTCAAGATAACGTGCCTCTTTCCAGATGGACCTGGGATTTAGCTCAGTTGGTAGAGCACTGTGCTGCAGTCTCTGAGGTCCCCAGTTTGATTCCCAGCACCACAAAAATGGGAGAAGGATGTGGCAACCCACTCCCAAGGCAATCCCGAAACAGTCAGCCATTGAAAACCCTATGAGGGTGTCTATGAGTTGGACATGACTCAACAGCACCTAATAACCCTTTCCAGATGTAACTAGAACATTTAAGGTAATAGGGGTAAAGTTGGAAAAAGGATGAGCTTTCATCTTGGGGGATCAAATCCTTTGATCTGTGAAGATTTCCTGGGGTACATCAAATATATATTCTAGGTATCTTAAGGTTGTTGGGAAAATGCCTGTCAGAATTACTATCTCTTTTCTCATTGTAGATAACAACAGGTGAACTCTAGCACTGGGTTGCTACATTGATAATGGGTCCTTATACATTCTCTCTTTTCAAAGGAAACTTATAGATGGAATTATCAGAGCCCAGATGAAATCCAGTTAATAGCTGAAATTGCTGTTTTCTTTAGTGTGTTGTCTTATCTCTTTTTAACAAGCCTTACTTACTAGGGTAATTGCACTGAATTCAATCCATTATCTATGGATTAATTCATTAGGGTGGTTTAAACTTTGGGAAAATGGATGGGTCTTAACAGTCTTCCCCTCAATTCCACAAATTGACACAGTAAAACAAGTCTGTGCCATTTTTATGGAGGCTCCAATTCATGAAATAAAAATCAATGAAGACATTTCCTCTCCAAGCCCTCATGTCATTGTTACGCTCCCTTGGTTGCATGGAAAGCCTTTGGGTAAAAGAAGGACAACTCTAATCAGAAAGAGAGTCATTGTCTTTGGGAAAGCATGAGCAATGCATTTCTGGGCCAGTACCCTTCCCACTGTGACAGCACCAAGTGCTGATGCCTTTGGGGTGGGGATGGGGATAGGGGTGCTGCTGTGGAATGACATGGTCCTTGTTATGCAAGGGACTCGTGTCAGGAAGATGCCCAGAATCCCAAACCGAGCCTGTTCTGAGAGCAAAGCAAGGTCAAACACTGTGAGAGTGTGAATGATTTTCCTTTTGCTTGATGTCATCCTCTTGGATTGATTTTAGATGGTAGACAGATCTGGTTATATACAGCAGTGGTCATGAAACACGGTTGTAACTGGCTCTATCAGAATCAACTGGGAATTTAAAATGCCACAGTTCTCAGGCCCTGTACCCTTGAGTTTATGATTTAGTAGATCTGGGCTTGTGTCCAGGAATCTTTATTTTTAAAAAAGCTGCAGGTGAGTCATATGCAAAACCCAAGTTTATAAACCACAGACCCAGTCATGTTTCTGTTTTCTATTTAAAAAAGATCCACTTAACCAAACAAACAGGGAGAACTGGAATTATTTTATATATCATACCAATCGATGGGGATGGGTTTATTAAAATAACAAGTAATTGGGAAAGCCACGATGGAAACACAGTCTGAAAAACAACATAATATTGTCCAGCCTGAGGCCCTTCGGTGTACCTGAAAAACTTGGCTTCCCACAGTGCCCTTCTGATCCCATTTTAAGCATGGTTCACAAAAAATTGACAATTGACCTCAATTGGTGGAATAACTGGGTCTTATAAAAGTAAAGAATCATAGAAATATGATGCAGTAGTTTTAAAACCTCTCCTTTCTAAAGGCAGAGCCTCCTCTGTCTCCCCTTGAATGTGGGCTGAACTCAGTGACTCACTTTGGAGGAGTAGAATGTGGCAGAAATAACAGAGGGTCCTGAGGAGGGATACAGCAGAGATTCCTCCTCCATCTCTTGCTAGCGGGGAGCAAGCTGTCATGTCACAGAGACATTCATGCAACCCATGGAGGGAGCCCAGTGGGGAGGAACTCAGCCTTCCTGCCAATAGCCAGCACCACCTCGCCAGCCATTTTAATTAACCTACCTACGGAAAAGATCCTCCTGCCCCAGTGTCTTAGTCCATGTTATGCTTATATAATGTTGTTGTTGTTAGGTGCCGTCAAGTCGATATCCGACTCATAGCAACCATCATAAGGTTTTCAATGGCTGTTTCAGGATTGCCTTGGGAGTGGATTGCCAGGCCCTTCTCCCATGCTTATATAATAGAATACTATAAACTAGGTAACTTATAGAGAAAATTCATTTATTTCTGGTAGTTCTAGAGATAGAGAATTCCTACCTCCAGGGGTCCACATCTGGTGAGGACCTTCCTGCTACCTCATCCCATGGCAGAAAGTGGAAGGCCAAGAGGGTATGAGAGAGAGGGAGTAAGAAAGGATTGAGCTCACTTTGATAACAACCCACTCTGGTTATAGCTAACCCTCTCTCATGCTAATCACATTAATCCTTTCAGGAGAGTACAGCCTTCATGACCTTGACACTTCTTAGAGGCCTCACTTTTCAACACTGTTACTTTGGGGGTTAAGTTTCCAAGGTATGAACTTTGCTAGGGAACTTCAAACCATAGCACAGAAAAAAGCCTTCAGCTGACTGCAGTTTGGGCAGACATCTTGACTGCAACCTCATGAAAGGTCTTGAGCCAGAACTGCCCAATTAATCCACTCCCAAATTCCTGATGCACAAAAACTGTGAGCATAATGTTTATGTTGTTTTAAACCATGAAGTTTTAGGGCAATTTGTTACACAGCAGCAGATAACTGATACACTTGAGAACACTTTTCTTACCAACCTTATAGTTATTTTTGCCTCTACCCTTATTTATTCTTTATCTGAGGTATCCAGACACATGAAAATTATCACATATATACCAGTAAATATTTCATAACTCATAAGCATTGTTGTAAATATAGTCTCTTTAAAAATCTCAGTAAATAGTGTTTAAATAACAGCATTCTGGATTGCTTCCGTGAACTGGTATGTGTTGACAAAACAAATAAGGTTAACATGTACTAAAAAATAAATCTGAATAATAGAGGAGACTCCAACCAGAAAATGGTCCTATGTTTTAGAAAGCCACATCATAGCACATGGAATTAAACTTGTTAATAATAACTACCACAGTAGCCATCGGTACAAAGTCATCTTAGTTCTTACTTTGCAAACACTTTTCAAAGAACAAATTTGCAATGTTGGAGGCCAAGAGAGGCATACAGCCGATGAAGCTGAGCTCCAAATGCTAGAGCCTGGACCCACCAGGAAAAGGTGATATGAGAATTCTCTTTCTGAGACCAGCCATGATTCAAGAGAGCGATTTGCCATATGAAGCCTGAAGCAATGGAGCACTGAAAATCAGCAAATAACTTGGAAACATGATGAAAGAAGAGGACGTGGACCCAGTGAAGAAGGACCAGCAGTTTCTTTGCGAATCATAGTGGGTGTTAACGCAGAAGCACCTATTTTATAGCTTTTAAAATTATGCTACGTATGCACAGATAAACACTTCAGCTGAGAGTTTGGTATGCAGATTACAGAGTGTAATTTGTCATTCCTAGAGAGTCTTCTGGTGATGAAGTCTTAAATTAAATACTATCAGCTTTTATGCAAGAAAAACTCCTGAATCCTGAGGTCTTTGCTGATACAAAGTATCTGAGGTTCAGAATGATCTTTTCAACTGGGTGAGTAAAGTGTTATAACAGGATTTTTGTCCTTTTGAGGGTAAGAATTAGCGTGTAGGGTATAGGGCACATGCAGGGCAGTAACACATGAAAATCACCTAACTTTTTTTTTATTGGCAGCACTTGGAGGGTGAACTCAGGGTCTTGCGCAAACTTTGCAAGTGCTCTACTACTTGGCTACACCCCCAGCCCATTTTTAAATTTTTTTATCTTGAGACATGGTCTCACTAATTTACACAGGTTGCCTCTGGCCTCCAACCTGTGATCCTCCTGCCTCTGCCTCCCAAGTCCCTGGGGTCACAGGTGTGAGCCACAGTGCTCAGCTGAAAATTGCCTAACTTAAATAATTATTGAGACCTCCTATGGGATATATACTTTACTGGACTATAACTGGGGGATAAGTGGAGAAGCCAAATCAAACCGAACCAACAACAATTTTCCCCACTGTTATCCCTGTCCAACAACACACACACACACACACACACACACACACACACACACACACACACACTCCAACACAGAAACACATCAGTAACACATACAATTGACTCATCTCCACACAGAACCAACACCAACACCATATTAACACAACCAACACACTCCCTAAAACCAAGCAGTCCCACATGCAGAAAAAAAGAAGTGTTGCAAAAAAAAAAAATCAGTACAATAGTTGGAGCATGCTTGCTCATCTAAATGCATTCAAACTCAGTAATTAAAAAAAAAGTCACCATGCTGGCCATGCAAAATCCTGTCGGCCATGATGTAACCTGCAGACAGCCAGATGGTATTAGTGTCAGGTTTGGTCAGGATAAGGTGAAGGAGAAGAGGGAACTTGCCCTGGTTGAATTGACTGCAGGTGGAAAATCTGAAACAATCTAAAAAATCCCCAAATTCTCGTGTGTTCTTTGATATAACAATAGGAATTTGCCAAGTTGGGAGAAGGGGATTCAGTCATCCCTGGTAATTTTCTGTAGAAATCATATCATTGAGTAAACCGGGAAAACAAACATAATAATTGATAGAACTCTGTATTAGAAAATGAAATCAATGCACTTCCTTCTTTTTTTGAGGAGGTTGGTAGGAACTTTTAGAAATGATTCAAAGCACTTGACTATGGAACAAATAGGAACAGCTCTATTTTGGGGGTTGGAAGTCGCAAAGCAAATCACATCCTTCTACCATCTTATGCACAGCCTACAGGGTCCTTTGATGTGGATGGGTGCTGGGCACAAGATTTTATGAGAATTTATTTTTAAAATGGCTTTTATGTTTTCCCTGCCATAGTACAAATAATTATATATTTTGTATTAAGCAAAAAACACCACCAAAACAAAACCAGGCAACAGCAAGAGGAAATTGATGATAACACATGCCCCACCATTGGCAAGACAGTGAAAGAAGCAAATACAAGAAAGGAAAAGTCAAAACAAAATTGTATGGAAGTGATAAAGAAATATCCACCCTCTCAATCTCCTCTTTAGCTGACTAGCCTGGAATACACACACAACAAAAAATTCTGAAACTGTGTCTGCCCTTTTGGCTGGGGGTCTGTCATTTCCATGTAGGAAGCACTAAGCAATTGCTACATTCGCAGCATTTGAGGGATTTTCAAACATACACTGTATGATACTCACCCTTGAGTTGAGGGGTAAGATGTCAAAAGGCATCTTTCCCTCTGGTCTCTCTCTAAAAACTGAATAGGGTAGAAGAGGAAATTCAGTCTTTGCCTGTGTTTGGATAGAACTTCGTCAGAGATAGGAGTTTCCTGAATCTCAACTCATTATTTTGTCTAATCTTTATTTAAAAAAATTAGAGCATTAAGGCGACACAGGTTGTTAAAGGGGGCTGGGGTTTAGATCGGTTGGGAGAGTGCTGGTCTGCACTTTCTGAGAACCTGGGTTCTATCCTCAGCACTGCAAAAATGGGAGAAGGATGTGGCAATCCATTCCAGAAAACAATGCCGAAAGAGTCAGCCATTGAGAACCCCAAGAGGGTCACTATGAGTTGGACATGACTCGATGGCACCTAACAACCACAAGGTTGTTAAAGCATAGCATACTGTACATTGTTCTAGTTTTTATGGTAGAATTTTTAATCTTCAGCAGTTGGACATGGAGATTTCCTAGTTCTATTTACTTTTTTTTATAATTAAATAGAATAAATGGAATAGAACAAATGTAGACACATAATTTCTCAATTCCACTCATTTTGCTTGAATTAATACAGGTAAATTGTAAGTATGTTAAAAATGGACACACTTACATAATCATATTAAGATCCAGTTTAAAAACAGAGTAAGCACATGCCTTTGTCAGCAGGCACATCTCATGAATATATACATATATTAGCCAAAACATTTTTGCCTTCAAGAGTTTTATATTACAGTAGGATCTTCTTGTGAAAAGTGAAAATGAGGCCAATTCTCAAATATCCTGTGCATCAAAATTACTCAAGGAATTTTTTTTGAAAATGCAGATGAAGAGCTCTGCTCTCAAAAGTTCTGACTTCATACATCTGCAGGAAGGCCTGGGGATCTTCATTTTTGAGTAAGCACCCCTGGATGACTTGATGCAGGTGAACCGTTTTGAAAATAGCTTAATGTATCAAGACTATTTGCTAATTAGGTCTGCAGCCATAGCACCCTAGCATCTGATCCTGCCTGATCTTGGAAGCTAAGCAAGGTCAGCCTAGTTAGTCCTTGGATGGGAAATGGCCTCTGAATACCAGGCGCTACAGGCTAGTGAGAAGGACTTGGCAATCCACTCCTGAAACAATCCACAATTGAAAACCCTATGAATAGCAGAGAAGCACTGACAATAGTGCTGGGCATGGCACAGTGTTGGGCATGTTTCATTCCATTGTACGTAGGATCAGTATGAGTCAGATGTGACTTGGTGGCACCTAACAACAACAACAACAACAACAACAAATTTGCTAATTATATCCCTGTGTTGGGTCCTATGCTGAGTACACCAAAATGAAGCGGGTAGCACCTTTATTTCATGAGCTCACAGTGTTATAATGGTGTAAGTCTTATGTTTATATGACCTTGCTCCATTTCTACATCTAATCAGGGGAAGGGAAAAGGGAAGTTCTCATCCCCTGAGAAAGCCTGCAGCCGTAGCCCTGTGGCAACTGATCCCATCAGATCTTGGAAGCTGAGCAGGGTCAGGCCTGGTTAGTACTTGGATGGGAGACTGCCTGGGAACACCAGGTACTGTAGGCTTTGGAGACAGTCTGGCAACCCAGTCCCAAAAATCAATCTGCCATTGAAAACCCTGTGAATAGCAGAGAAGCACTGACAATAGTATTTCACCTGTTGTACATAGGGTCCCAATAAGTTGGATACTGACTAGATAGCACCTAACAACAACAACAACAACATACCCTTAGAAACATTCCAGGCAGTGCAGCAATGGCTCTGAATGACTATCCTTGTCATGCACAGGAGGCTGTAATTAGCTGGTCCCTGCTTACCTTTCCTGGATCTCCTGTCCTTCCCACCCGACCTCCACTGGTCTTCTTATCTTAAGGTCTTTGAATGTAGTATGTTTTCCCCAGACTCAGAATAAAACAACAGTAGATAGTCTCCAAAGACACCATCTTATTTTATTCTCTTCACACTGAGTACTATTATTGACAATGATTGTATTCATTCATTTATGTAATTATTGCCTAGTCCTCCCCATAAAATGCATTGAGACCTTGTCTTTCATTTTCCTGCTATAAATTTTATTCCCAGTGCAATATCTATCACACATAATTACTTATTAAATATTTGTTGAATTAATGAAAAGATAAATGAATGTCCAAAGTCTTTTGCATCCTGTCTCTCTCCTTACTCCTTAGTGTTGATATTGGGATCAGCAAGAAAATGGATATATAAGGGACTTGAAAATCTAAAGCAGTCATAAATGAAATACATTCTCATACCATCATTAATTATTCAGAGATCCTTGTGAACGGAGACATTATCTTGTGTATGGGGAGAAGCCAGAGAATTTATCTGCTGTTCTTGGAGGGCTAGGGAAGGCAGTGGTTAGGGAAGATCAAGAATACCTGGGATGTGAAGTGAGACCACATCTGTAAATTTCTTTCCAAATCAAAGATGAGTAAACACGTCTCTTCTTTCCAGATTGCTTCTCTAAAGGACTGAAAGAAGAGGGAAGGGATGTAAATCTACACTGATAGCTCTCTCATTTACAAATATCAACACTTCCAGTGAGGCAAAGCTAAACGGATAACATGTCCTCAAAAGACGCACATGTTGAGCTCAGTTCTGCAGGGAAAAAAAGAAAAAAAGCCAAAATCCAAATTTTAAACCAAACATGGTTTGAGTGAACTATTTAGATCCACAACGGCACTACGAGAAAGAAAACTGCACAACCCCAACCTACTTACAACCTGGAAAAAAGATAGCTGGTGGACAGTACTTGGCGTGGGAATCATGAACTTATTTTTAATATGTTTTTCAGTCAATTATGATGGAGACAGAATGGAAAGCTCCTGCAGACTTATACTGAAAAGAGATGGATTGAGCCTGGCTTCTGGGGAATGGATGAGTTGTTCCAATTTCTCTCTCCAGTGCTCCCCACAGCTATGCCCTCTCCTCCTGGTATACACCGATCACCATCATTACAAAGACATCCTCCTAATTGCATGTACCATCCTCAGATCGAGGGCAGCTCTGACTCGGGCTGCAGATGCTCAGGCTGCCCTCCACGACCAGCCACCCAGCCGACTGCTGACCTCGGAGAAGGTTAACAGGCATTTATTGACTCTTCACATTTACCACAACCCTTCTCTTAAAATACATACATATATTCATTATTAATCACACTTTGCCTCTGATTCTCCCACAGAGATATCCCAGCGCAGTGTGGACTGCCTTAGAAAGGGCAGAAAAGGATTGCATAACTTGGATTTTTGCCCATCACCGTGAAGCTGGCAGCCCCACTAATTTTTGGAAAGTGGGGGGTCATAAGTAAAGGTCTTGAAAGGCCAGTGGAAAGAGTAACAAAACAAAGTGAGCAGGTTTACCCAAGCCCAGGGCCAGGGAAAAACAAAGAAGCAAGGTCATAGATAACAGTTTGCCTGCTTTCGGCCAATTGATAACACTGCATTCACTCAATTTGTCTTTTATTATTAGTAGGACCAGGGCTTCACTAGGTCTAAGCACTTTACATGGTCAATTTAATTTCTCAGGACAACCAGGACAGTAT
This sequence comes from Pedetes capensis, assembly GCA_007922755.1. Taxonomy (NCBI): domain Eukaryota; kingdom Metazoa; phylum Chordata; class Mammalia; order Rodentia; family Pedetidae; genus Pedetes; species Pedetes capensis. The sequence goes on along the minus strand of VMDO01000643.1, from coordinate 167,205 downwards.
CTTCTATCTCCATGTTACAGATGAGGAAACCTAAGCTCAGTGCTTTATTTTTTATTGTGTGTGTGTGTTGTTGTTATTGTGTTAGGTGCCATTGAATCCGTATCCAACTCATAGCGACCTTACATACAACAGGGGAAACACTATTGTCAGTGCTTCTCTGCTGTTCATAGGGTTTTCAATGGCAGATTGATTCCTGGGAGGGGGTTGCCAGGTCCTTCTCCCAAGCCTACAGCTTCAGGGGTTCCCAGGCGGTCTCCCATCCAGGTACTAACCAGGCCTGACCCTGCTTAGCTTCCGAAATCTGACGGGATCGGATGCCACAGGGCTACAGCTGCAGGCATTTTTTTTTTTATTGAGCCTATTTAAAATCACAGAGTTGGTAGGTTGCAGCAAGGGGGGATGCATCCAAACTAGTCCTATTCTAGAGACCATACCTTTAATTCCCCCTCTGATTCTGTAATGCCCTCCTCCAGGTTCAAATTCATGGATGAAGAAACAGGGTCCATGAAATTCTATTCCTTGCCTAAAGTCAGAGTGCCAATTTCTGATGAAGATTGGAACTTGCTGTACTTGTTAGTTAGTGAGGAAAGATCAATGCTGTATCCTCAAAATGCACAAAGGTAAGAGCATAAAGCTGCTACTTACAATGCAAGCCGTCTATAGTCCTTGTATACTGTTACTTGTGACACACTATTGACCAGTCAATATGGTGTTGGAAAAAAAATGGAGTGATCCACCAACTAATTTCACAATGGGAAAACAAACTAAAATCAGGCAAAACAGTGAGAAATTAGATTTCTGGAATCTCTTGAAAGCCTGTTGTTGTTGTTGTTAGATACTGTCGAGTCGGGTCCGACTCATAGTGGCCCTCATAGGGTTTTCAATGGCTGACTGTTTCAGGATTGCCTTGGGAGTGGGTTGCCACGTTCTTCTCCCATTTTGCAGTGCTGGGAATTGAACTCAGGACCTCAGAGACCGCAGAGCGGCGCTCTACCCATTGAGCTGAATCCTAGCCCCTCTTGAAAGCCTAGAAGATCCCAAATACCAGGCAGCATTTCTGTGTGGCTACCTTAAGGGATTTGAGTAGCAAGGACTTCTAGAAATGGAACATAGGCTCTCCAGTTTGCCCCAGTGATGACCATCCCCATTTTGTTGTTGTTGTTGTACTTGGGAGTTGAACCAGGGCCTCACATAGGCCTTTTCCAAATGCTTAACTACTGAGCTGTACCCCTAGCCCATCTTTTACTTTGTGTTTTGAGACAGGGTCTCTCTAAATTATATGGACTGCCTCTGGCCTCAAACTTTCGATTCTCCCGGCCTCTGCCTCCTGAGTCACTAGGGAATTAAAGGCTGTGCCACTACACCTGGCCCCATTGTCTTTTAAAAAGAGGATGTTGTCTGCTTCACTCATTTACCTAAGCTAACTAACACCCTGTTGCCTTTAGGTGCACTGGACTCCACCCAACTCATAGCAACCCTATGGACAACAGAACAAAACACTCCTGGCACAATGTCAGTGCTTCTCTGCTACTCATAGGGGTTTCAATGGCTGATTGTTTCAAGAGTGGGTTGCCAGGTCCTTCTCCCATTTTTGTGCTGGGGATTGTACCCAGGGCCTCAGAGTGTGCAGAGCAAACACTCTACCAGTTGAGCTAAACCCCAGCCCTACCTAACCCCACTCCTGCAATTTTTTTTTTTTTAGGTGCCTGCAAGTAGGGTCTGAGTCATAGCAACCCTCATAGGGTTTTCAGTGGCTAATTGTTTCTGGATTGCTTCTTTATACTCCTACTATAGAACATTGTTTTCTTGTCTTTTATCTCTTCTATTCTCTTCTCTTCTCTTCTCTTCTCTTCTCTTCTCTTCCCTTCCCTTCCCTTCCCTTCCCTCCTCTCCTCTCCTGTCCTCTAGTCTCCTCTCCCCTCCCCTCCTTTCCCCCCTCCCCTTCCCTCTCCTCTTTCCTCTCTCCTCTTCTCTCTCTCTCTCTCTCTTTCTGTCTGTCTTGAAGACATACAGGCATGCAGACACATTTACATAGGTAAAATGCTATTAAAACAACCATCAGTGACAGATACGGGTGTGAGGGGGAAGAGAGAGAAAGCCTCTTGCTGAGAATATGTTTTAAAAAGCAGGCTGCTTAACAAAAGGTGGGGATGTTTACTGCCAAGGAGGTAGATGGACTCCTAGTACTGTTTTCCTAGGGAAGGGTAGCTGGGACAACCACTCTGCTATGCTATGTTTATGCATAGACTTAATGAACTTAGAAGTAGAATAAGTGGCTTCCACTTTCACAGACACAGAGTGCATTCTGACGTGCAGCTAAGCATGCGATATGGCACCATGGCTGCACAAGAGAATCACTTTGCAAGTTTAACAAAATGCCCATCCTACACAAAATAAATAAGTGTATCTGGGAATGAGTCCAAGAAGCGGTCTCCGGGTGATTCTAATACACCTCCTGGGTAGATAACCGCTCACCATGTAAGAGGATAAAGGCAGAAGTATGAAGGGGAGCCCATCTATGGGATGGGTAGGATCATGTTCCCTGAACTCTGCCTCCCTGCGTTCAAGCCCCAGCTCTGCTACTCACAAGCAACTATGAGTGACCAGGGACAAGTGATTTCACTAAACTCTAAGCAAATAATGGAATAAAATTAAAGTGAGGGGATGCATCTAAAGTGCCTAGAATGGTAACCACTCAGTAAATGAGTGGTTTATTATTATTATCATTAGCCATTATTATCACCATTGCATGTAGTTGATGGCTTTTATTTCCATTTGAGGGACAAGGTGATGGTGGTAAATTTTGTCATAGGTATTAGGTATTACTTCAAGACCTCCCGTCCCAAGCAAAGCACCACACTAAAGTACTGACAACTAATAATCGATCTCAGAGTGTGAGTCCATCAAAAAGTACTCAGATGAGCTGGGTGGGGTGGCTTACATCTATAATCCCAGCAACTCAGGAGTTGGAGGCAGGAGGACTGCAGGTTCAAGGCCAGAGGCAGGTTGTGTGACTCAGTGAGACCCTGTATCAAGATAAAAAATAAACACTGGACTAGGGATGCAGCCAAGTGGTAGAGTACTTACAAGGTACGTGTAAGGCCCTGGGTTCAATACTCAAGTGCCACAAAAATGAATGAATGAATGAATAAATAAATAAATAAATACTAAAATGAGCAATGGTTTGATAGCCACAGGGTCCTATCTTGCTAAGGTGCAAAATTCAGATATGAAAAAATTTGCTTAGTCATTTATACTTCGGGTCAGAACATACACAGAGAGCTTATTACACAACAAACACCCGTCTATGACTTATCTTCCTACTTGAATGTTCCACAATTATATGCACAGGGAAGACTATGTCCAAAGCATAGAGTTAGGTTCTGGGGCTAAAGAAACCATTCAGATATGGGCTTTATACTAACAGGTAGCAGAGTTGAGAGGGGGAAGGGATGTGTGCAATATACCCAGAAGTAGAAGAAGAAAATTATGGGTCTTCAAAAGGCTGGTAATATCTGAGTTTATTAAAATAAAATAAATTTAATATCAAGTAGGGATCAATTCTTTATAATCACAGTTTAGTAGTTAATGATTGATTAAATCTATACATTACACTGGGAAAACGATGTGGCAATCCACTCCTGAAGCAATCCTGAAACAATCAGCCGTTAAAAATCCTATGAGGGTCACTGTGAGGTGGATATGACTCGACAGCATCTAACAACAATAATATATTACATATTTTCACTCTTCATTTAAAAATACTGTAACACCCACAAGAAGTTGCAAAGTTAGTATAGAGAGTCCTCATGTAGCCTTCATCCTGCTTCCTTGAAGATCATCTTGCATAACTACAATACATTACCAGAGGAGGATGTTGGCACCCGTATAAAGACTACTAAGTTAGCCTTAGACCTTATTTGAATTTCACTAGTTTTGGGTGTGCTCATTTGTATATGTATGTGTGAATATCTGTGTGTGTGCAGTATTATGAAATTTTTAGTCCATGACTGTACAGTAATTTTTAAATACAGAGAAAATATGTGAAATATGCCATCTCACTATGACACAGTGTAGAGAGGGGAGAGCAATAATAACTTAAAACTAGAGTGCCTACTGGAAAAACAAAAGCGTACGGTTTCTAGCATAGCTGCCCTGCTTCAACAGAAGTTCAAAGCAACCCTTACATAACGTTTATAATAGATTACATCACAAAGCTCCAAACTGAGAGTTATATTTGTATAGGCACAAGGGAGAGAGGTTGTTGTTATTAGGTGCCATCGAGTCAGGTCTGACTCACAGTGACCCTATGCACAATAGAACGAAACACTCTCCAACACTGCACCATGCCTGGCAGTATGTCAGTGCTTCTCTGCTATTCATAGGGGATTTCAATGGCTGATTGTTTCAGGATTGTTTTGGGGAGTGGGCTACTACCTCCTTCTCCCATTTTTGTGGTGCTGGGGATCAAATCCAAGTCCTCAGTAAGTGTGGAGCAGCACTCTACCAACTGAACTATACCCAATGCAAAACTAGGTTATCATCATGGAAGTTTTCCCATGGAACAAATGCTCAGTCTAAGTCAAAAGCATAAGAAATGTACATTCTCAAATATTTCAGGATGTGGAAGTAAATTTAAAAAACAAATGTGCCTAGAAGAATTCTCAGCTCATATAAGCATGCGATTTTATGTTTGGGTAAATCAAAAGAAGAAGAAAACAATTACATTGTTTGCTTCCTCATGTTTTCCTATCACAGCAAAAAGAAATGCAGCCCTCCCTACCCCTACTTCTTTCCATTCCTTCTCTCTTCAGAAATAATTTTGAAAAAAAATTGAAGACCTGATTTTCTTAATACCCTTACAGCTCTTTAAATGAATGCATACACGCTCATAATTACAAGGCAGGCATTTGCTATTTTGCATCAGTGGAATTTAAGAAATTAAAAACCAAAAGGGGGTTTTCAGGAACACAGCAGAATTGCCTTTTTAATAATAGATTTGGCTCCTCTAATCCATTCTTAATCTAATTAAGACAATGAAGAGCATTGGGCTGCCATCTCAGAAAATGGCAAGGATGCTATAAACAGAGTACAATAAAGCGATCAGTTCACAGCCCATCAAATTTACTCACAGTCTGAATAACTGTTCTGATTTCCTGTGCTACATTTTTACAGTTTAACAAATGTTTTCATTTGCTTTCTACCACTTCATCTTCAGATGGGCACAGGCTGTAGGACCTTCTAATTCTGAAAAACATGTTGTATCTGGTGAAGCAACACCCAGCATGCGATTATGGAACCCTACAAATTGATGCTAACATCTCCAACAAGCAAAGATAATAATTAAGTGGTAAACCTTTGGCATTAAAAACAGCAACGGTGTTATTAATACCCAAATGGGCACAAAAACAAACAGCATTGATGGAATTTAATTAAACGATTTTATGATTGTATATTCTTTGCAAGCTCAGGTGATTACCCTGGTTATCCTTGGATGAGCATTTAAATCTGGAAGCTAAGATTCTATCTAATGGACTTTTGTTCAAATACTTCTTAGGGGAAAAAAAGGTGGAATTCTTTTTCTAGCAAAAGTACAAATGGAGTAATGGAGAAAAACTGAGCTAGTTTTCATTTCCATTTGTATCACAAGCATAGGAAATATTAAGGGGTTGAATGTTTGGATTAATTGGGGAGTGTTTTTTTGCCTTTATCCTTGTTCTTAAGTGATGGTAAGTCTGGGTGAAAATGGACAATTTATTTTCTCAGTTATGGTTACAATATTCTGTTTATTCAATGATAGCATTAAAGGTTCAAAAATGTATTGCCATGTCACATGTCTGAATTTTTAGAATGCCACCTGGAACACTGATTATATTCTGAAATTATAATACAACTGAAGAACTATCATTTACTGTTTATTTTTGTACAGGTGAAAAAATATAACAAATAACAAACTAACGGTAGAGAGTAAATGGGTCAAGGAGTCTTAATCTCAGCATTGAGGAGTTACAACTTGCTAATTACTTCATCAAAAGCAAAACAAAATAAAAAGTACCAATCAACAACAAAAATAACACCTAGGTTTCAAAAGCTACAGTTTCCTAATGAGTGAGATTTGTTGAGGCCAACACGAACTGCCCACTAATCCTTCAGGAATAATCATAGCAATGAACAAATATTTTCAAACATATGGGGAAAAAATTCACCTTACCCCATGCTATTCACAGTAACAGGGCAATCCATAACAGAAATATTGGTATAACAAAAACTTTTATTAGTCGATGAAATGTATGTTTTGTTCTGAAACGACATAAAGTTAGAATGTTTATGAGTCCTGCCAGAAGCTCCATGCAGTTCTCACAAATTATAAATCTACCGTTAGATTTCTCGTGTGCATAAACATGACTAATATGAAGAATGCTGAACCCCCACCACAAGATGAAGGCAGCATTTGTTTCAAGTTGGATTTATTAATGGCAATGAATTGCACAGATGAGCAAGATGACCCTCACCCGTATTTTATGAGGGTTTCAGGCTTACTCTATCAGGAGATGAAAGGAGAAAGTGGAAACTGATTGCTGTGGGACCTGTTTTGCATGAGCCCAGAAATGACTTCTGTCATTCTCCCTGACTACCCTGTCATTCCTGGTTTATTCACACAGATCTCATTCCTTAAGGTGGAACACATGTCCTTTATGATTTTGATGTTCCTTTCTTCCTCATGCAACTGGGAAATCACAGGCAGGAAAACCTTCCTTTGGTTTCCCACAGTTCCTTGCCTATGAATCCAACCTAAAAATGCTTTCCACTTCCCCAATACAAAAGCAAAATAGTTTCTCTCTTGTGTTGGTTAACAGACTTTACAACATTACCCTTACCTTAACGAGAGTGGCAGAATAATATAGTGAAATTAACCAAGGCACAGAAAACTAGGGGTCTACATTCTTCTCTCGCGTTGCTAATACTTCATTGCACATGTTAGACTTTTCATTGCTGTGCCAAAATATCTGATGGAACAACTTAAAAGGAGGAAAGATTTATTTTGTCTCCAGGTTTTAGAGGTTTCAGCCCATGGTTGACCAGCACCATTGCTTATGGGCTGGCGTGAAGCAGAGCATCATGCCCTCAGTGACCAACTGCTTCAGCCAGGCTTTGCCTCCCAAGCCTTCAGTGTCTCTCAAAATAGCGTCACCATCTGGGGACCAAGCTTTTGACACATGAGCCTGTGGAGGACATTTTGTATTCAAGTCATAACACTACATCACTTGAGAAGTAAAAAGGGAACATGAACTTTTCTTTGAGGGAAGCTTTGCCCATATGCAAAATGTGGGAAATTGAATTAGATTGAAAGTAACAAAATGGCCGCCTGTGGGCAAAAATGGCCTGTAGACAGGTACTGTTTATCCCACAAGTGGTTAGATCTTCTTTGAATTAGTTAATGGCATTCAAAAATTATGAAACTTCTTATGTTAGGCACTATGTCTGTTTTAGAGCAGAAGAATGAGTCTCCTTAGGCATTATCCTTTGGAGCTGAGGGGCAGATGAAATTTATTTGTCCACACAAAAGCAAATAAATTTGGGTGAGAAGAACCTGAGAACTCTGTATGCAATGCTATTTTAAAATTTCTAACATTTAAAATGTCCAACTCAACTGGTTTATTTTCAAATGCGCTTCTCAGCTAAAGTCAAGATAAAGAAAAAACTAAAAATTAAGAAAAATTCAGAGCTACATGTTGTTGATATTAGGTGCTGTCTGAAAACTAGTGACCTTTAGGTTAGATTTCTTCCCCACTTGCATTTTGAAAACATACTTAATGGGTTATTTACTTATTGACATTTTCCTTAAAGCTGTGTTCAAAATGTGAGACTAACCCTCATATATGCACACAAAGCCTGACTTACTCTTCTTAAAAGAGGAAAGGGACAAAGGGTGAGATGTGCACGTTTTCAAAACCAATAGCCCAGCCCAGGCAAGGCACAAACTTGGCTTTCTGTGACCTGGGGCTTGGTGTTAGGTTGCTCATCTTTTTTAGTGGGTGACATTGGGTTGGCCTCTGGCGTCACTACATTAAGTAATGGTTGATGTCAGGGGAATTTCAAGTTCAATTACCACCTTTTATAGATGTACACACTGATCTAAAAGGCATCTTCAGTTATCTGACTATTGCTGCCCTTTACTAAGTGGGTGGCTCTAAACAAAGCAAACATCCCTCGGACTCTCCATTTCTTCATTTGTAAGTGGGCAATGATACTAGCATTATCTACTTACTAGAGTGGTTAGAGAATTAAACTAGTATGTAGAGAGCACATAGCACAGCCCTCATACATAAGAAAAGCCATCAGTCACTGAATGCAGATCATCTTCATAGTAACCCTGTGAGATAAGTAATATTATTTTCCTAATTTTATAAATTAAAAAATTGAAGCATCTGGATGTTAAGTGACTTACCTAGCATTACATAGTAAGTAGTAGAGCCAGCACTTGAGCTGGTACCATCCCACACCAGATCCTGGGTTTTTAAACACTATGTTCTTTGTTTCATGCTTTTCTTTTTTGACTTAATAGTTGGTGGTTGCTATATTAATTTTAATAATGATATTATTTTTATAACCAGACCTGACTCTTCCATGCGTGTCTCCACCTGCTCCGATCTGCCAGCAGGAAATTTTTATTCATGACCCCTTTGCCTTAGCAGTAATCCAAAATTTGCAATTATGTACCTAGAGCAAATGTGTCTATTTTTGTCTCTGGAAACTCTCCAGTAGATACTTCCATTCCTGAATAAGCCTCTTGAAGATTTTCCAAACGCCACCATTTGGAAAACCTTAGAGCTGAATGCTGCCACACTTGTCATTTGATGGTCTCATGTCATCTAGGAGGTCAAAGAGAAGTCACATATTAAAGTTCCCCTCAAAACATTCCGTACATCAAGGATGTGCTACACAAATGTAGCATGCTTACAGTCAATGTACGATAACAATTTGTCAAATACAATTCACTGAGTCCTATTGAAATTAATGAAGGGTGTAAAAATGACAGCTATCTGACATATTTCAAATCTCAATTTGACATTTACAACCTTTTAAAGTTATTTTTAAATGCAGCAGTGTTTAAAATGTATTGAATATATCATATGCCACTAAGCCACTGTTGGGTGATTGGGTACGTAGTCATGGAAATTAACACAGGGCCACATTCACTAGCCGTTAAAACAATAATGTAGTATGTCTAGATGTGGAGGAAATAAAGCAACATATCTTATGAAAATTAAATAAATGCCACCTTCCACTGATCTTTCCTGGGGGGAGAGAGGGTGCAAGTTCATTTCCATGGAAATGAGTCTCCTGATAGAAACTGCACTACAGGTAGAAATGGGCTTGCGTAAGCTTAGTGATGGAGGCAATGGAAGCAGAAAGCAATGGAGAGTGATGACCAGCTTTGTTTAGGGAGCCACCGTGGTGCTATGAGCTGTGTGTGTGTGCGTACTCGTGCATGTGTGTAATTGGGGTCTATGCAAAAGAAATTAGTAGGCTCAGATGCTGAGATTGTGGGTCCTAGTCAGTCCTGGGCTCCAATCATGAGTTGCTAAATTCTTACCTTGGATGTGACACTGTGACTTCATTTTGTATTTGGAAAGTAAAATACACACTGGAAAAAATTCATGGGGCAGAAATATGGATCAATAGGAGTAAATGTGTATGAAATCGCTCCATGGCATTGGGAACAAGATATAGAATATAAATTGTTATCATTTTCTCTGAACCTTTGTGGTCTCCAAAATTCAGATGTTGAAATCTAACCTCCAATGTGATGGTCTGAGGAGGTGGGATTAAGTTATGAGGGAGGAGCCCTCCTGGATGAGATTAGTACCCTGATAAAAGAAACCCTGAGAAACTTTTTTGTCCCTTTTACCCTGTGTAGACTTAGTGAGAAAGTTCCATTGAGGGACCAGGATGCAAGCCTTCTCCAGACACCCCATCTGCCAATGATCTCAGGCTTCTCAGCCTCCAGAACTGTGAGAAATAAATTTCTGGCAGTTAAAATCTACCTCGTGTATGGTATTTTGTTCTAACCACTGAAATGGACTAAACCATCATTCCATTTCCTTGTTAGATCTCATCAAACCATCTCCTTATCTCGGCTTTATTGAAAATCTCTCCCTTCCTCCTGACCTGAAGAGCCCAATAGGATGCTGGTGCTTAGGGAGGCAAATGCCAAGAGCATAGGGTTTCAGAGAGGGACTCAGCCTTCTGTGGTGCCACCTGAAAGCCACCCTAGAACAGTTTCCCCACCTTTTCCCAGCAGGACTATGTCCTAGGGAGGTGCCAGGCAGCCAGATCAAGTGGGTCCTGTGTACCCCACATCACTTTTTCAACCATGACTAATTCGCTTGGGTCTGGTGTACATGTCCCAGCATGAAAGAAAACCTGGCCCTAAAGAAAAAAAATAGTAGACATATTTGGTAACATTAACTACTACTCTGATCTGAAGGTCTACAGTCATACCACCCTGGCATCCGATCTCGTCTGATCTCGGAAGTGAAGCAGGATTCTGCCTGGTTAGTACTTGGATGGGAGACTGCCTGGGAATATTGGTGCTGCAGACTTGGGACAAGGATCTCGTAGCTCACTCTTGAAACAATCAGCCATTGAAAACCCTATGAATTGAAGAGAAGCATTGACATATGCCAAGTAAGGCACAGTATCGGGGAGTGTTTTGTTCTGTTGTACACAGTGTCTCTATGAGTTGGACCAATTTGAAGGCATCTAACAACAACAACAACAACAATAACTTGATCTGATCTGAAAAGGAAAAAGAGTTACAGGGTAACTAGTTGATTGTTGAGAGTTAGCGCAAATGAATAGAATTCAGGAATGCCAAGCCTTGTGGATTAGTCAGAAAGTTATTATGAAGGTGAATATTTAGGTAATCCCTACAGCTATGCTGGCCATGCCCAAGGCAGAGGACCACTTCTGCTTATAAAATAATTCATATTCTACCAGCAGGAGGGCCTGATTCCCTTGGTTTTCTCCGGGCTTAGTCCAATGCTCGGTACCTAATAAGTGTGTAATAAGGTTTGACAAATGAATATATGTCTTAAGTAATTGTCTCCTTTTGAATCAGAGAATGATCAACACATTGAGGTATCCTGGCTTAGGGATCAAAGAGGATTGGGCCTTTTCCTATGAAAAGACTAATGACAGTAACTAAAATATCCAACTGACACAAACTACCATGAGCATCCAGAAACGTGAATCTAAGACTTGAATAAAATAGAAAAGGAATCAATACGTAACAATTGCTTCATTCAGCTTAGCCCATCTTAAGCTTAACACTCCAGTTTATTATATCACTTGCTGTTGTTGCTATTAGGTGCCATTGAGTCAGGTCTGACTCATAGTGACCCAACATACAACAGAAGGAAACACTACCTAATATGTGTCATGTCTGGCACTATGTCAGTGCATCATTGATATTCACAGGGTTTTCAGTGGCTGATTGTTTTGGGAGTGGGCTGCCAGATCCTTCTCCCAAGCACACAGCTCTTGGTGTTCCCAAGCAGTCTCTCATCCAAGCACAAACCCGCTTAGCTTCCAAGATCTGATGAGACCAGATGCCAGGATGGTATGGCAGTAGACCTTATATCACTTGTTGTTGTTGTTGTTGTTGTTGTTGTTGTTAGGTGCCATTTAGTCTGTATCTGACTCACAGCGACCCACATAGGGTTTTCAATGGCTGACTGCTTTGGGATTGTCTTGGAAGTGGCTTGCCATGTCCTTCTCCTGTTTTTGCGGTGCAGGACCTCAAAAACTACAGCTCAGCACTCTACCCACTGAGCTAAATTTCAGCCCCTTATATCACTTAGAAAAGCAAATTCCTAAGAAGCCAGTGACCCCGTGACATAGTAAAAAGAAATGGATGTTTCATCTCTGCCTCATTACATAGCATCTAAACCTCTGGAATCTCTAGAGTGATGGGTCTTTCATATACTAAAGCCATGACTGGTGGCTGGGGCCCTGGATGATTTAAGGGTGGGGCTGGTTCCCAGAAAGCCCAGGCAGGATGAGAGGATTGGGCTGCTCAGCCCCACCCTCCAACCTCCGCAGAGGGCAGAGGGGTTGCAGTTTGAGATGACCACCAATGGCCAATGACACAATCAAACATGCCTATGTGATGAAGCCTTCCTCAAACCCCTCAAAGGCCTTGGGTGACTTCTAGACCACTGAGCACGTGAGGTACAGGAAAACGGAAGCTCCTGAGTCCTTCCCTCCCATACCTTGCCCTCTGAGTCTTTCCCATCAGGCTGTTCTGGATTCCTTACAATATCCTGTACAATAACTGGGTATACATAAATGTTTTCTTGACATCTTTGAACCACTCTGGCCAATTACCCAAACCAAAAGGAGGGATCCTAAGGACTCCAGTGTATAATTGGTTGACCAGAGCAATTGGCATCTGACACAGGGACAGTATTGTGAGTCTGAAACCATCAGTGGTGGGATCTGACATTATCTCCAGATAGATAGTGTTAGAACAGGCTTCTAGGAGACCCAGTAGATCTAGAGATCTACCAGAGCCCTGACTGGTTGCTGCTGGGGAGAAATCCCCACACATCCTGGTGACCAGAAGTGAAGTATTCTGTCTGTATGAGAGTAGAAAAAGCTGGTTTTTCCTATTTGTTTAAAAAACAAAACAGGGGGCTCTGTCACTGGGCTACAAAAGATTGATTACAACATAGCAAGTGTTATTGAATTCTAACACAACACCACCCTCTGTTTGCAGTGCCAGAAGGTCATACCCTTGAACCACTCTTTGTAGTGGACTCCATTGTACAAATAAGTTTCCAGTCCAGAATGCTTTTATTTCTTTCACTTCCCCAGGCTTCAGCTCACTAATTTCTAAAGAAAGTTCTCTGCCACTTTAGGCAAAGAAAAAGGCAAATTCATACTGACTAGTGAAGGAAGATTTGGAGAGAAGAGGCGTTTGGAATTAGAGTTATGCAGTAGCAATCTGGGGCCAACACAGCAGTCATTTATGCAAGCTGAACACTCTTCATTTGAGATCCAAATATTATTGATAGTGTGGACTTGAGTCTACAGGCATGGACTGGAGATGTGACTTTACCTGTGTAATCCACGGCAACAACCTTTCTGATGTTTAAAATGGGAGTGGTAATGGTGATTGGCTTACCTCCAAGGGCTCTTAAGGCTGGATGATGAATCAAAGTGTATAAATAAATACCACTTGAAATGTAATGCAAATTATGGGATCTGTATGGTATGGGGTCTAATGACAGAAGCAAATTTATCTTCTCGCTCTTTTAAAAGATTTCCTAAAATTTAAAGATAAAAGTAGTGTGCTCACTAAAAAATAGCAAAGAATTGCTCCATTCAATTTTTTTTTTTTTTTACTAATTTAAAGTTTTAAGGTACAGATTTCTTCAGCTAAAAATCATGATGTTGCCTGTGTGACCACAAGGAGATGACAACAGCCACTAAACAGCAAAGTCACCAGGACAATTAGAATTTGCTTCCCCTTCCAAGAGAAGACATTCAGGTGTCCCATCTGATAAGCCTTTTATAGCCCTTTCCGCGGAAGCACAAAAGCACTTTCAGTAAACACTAGACAACCGTCCAAAAAAAAATTACGTTTTGTTTTTTTGCAAATTTGTAGGCTCCTGCGAGACACAGAGCAACAAGCACTAGTCCATTAGTATGACAGGTAGCGCTCTTCCTAACAACTGCGTTTTACTCCCTCTGACAAATGTGCTTGGTGCCATGGTTGACGTTTGTGTGGTAATCAGGAGTGATGGAGAGGGGACGTCGGCGCTGCCGAGAGTGCCCCCCGATTTAATGTGAGCAATTTGTCAAACGTGCTGTGATAGCAATGCTGTCAGACCCGGGCAGGGAGGCACTCTGTCATCTTTGCGCCAACCAAGGTCACTTTGGCAAGGAGAGGAGGGCTCTCGCCAATGAGATTTTCCTGTTTATCGGTGGTGCGCGCGGCCCACCTTCACAACTTGTTTTTCCTTCTGTGATCAGATAACCATCCCAGGGTTTGGGAGACACTCCCCTGGAGAGAAGCTCGCTACAAGACTCAGTCCCCTGCATGGCCACTTGAAGTCCCTGAGTGCCAAAATCCAGAATAGCAAACAGGAAAGCCAGGGTACCTTGCAAACCAAACAGACCACGTGGCTTTGTGTCTGGTTGCCGACAACCATCCCATATTGTTGTTGTTTTTAAGTGCCATCGTATCCGACTCATAGCGACCCTCTGTACAACAGGGGAAACACTATTGTCAGTGCTTCTCTGCTGTTCATAGGGTTTTCAATGGTGGATTGTTTTTTGGAAGTGGGTTGCCGGGTCCGTATCCCAAGCCTACAGCACCTGGTGTTCCCAGGCGCTCTCCCATCCAAGTACTAACCAGGCCTGACCCTGCTTAGCTTCCAAGATCTGATGGGATCGGATGCCACAGTGCTATGGCTGCAGGCCATAGCTCAATGTATTGAGCTATGTCTCAATCAATCATCCAATATTACACATCTCAAATGAGACGCTCACAGTACTGGGTCTGAGCATGGTAGGGTGCAGTAAAACTGAGCTTCATTCCATGACTTTCTAGGCATTAAATATCTCCTAAGCACAAAAAACAAAAACAACCAAAAGTTTAGACATTGTCTTCACACAGTGGCCTTCATACGTTGGTCAAAGTTTCAACAAAATGAAATAAAATTAAACAATAAAAAGAAGAGGAAAATGTGAGTAAAAGGGAGGGATGTCCTTGCTGTTAGTATAATGAACCTCATTCCTGGATGAGGTTGACTTAGGTTTCTCTGTCGCATGGTCACATGTACTTTTAAGCTTCAGCCATTACACTGGACACTGTCTATTAGAATAGACTGGAAGCCACATGAACAGGGATTGTCGTGTTGAATTTTGTACCAGTATCATCCAGCACAGTATCTGCTCAGTACATGTTGATGGCAGAAATGAATATGATCCATAGAAACAGACACAAGAAAATCTACCGAGAGGAAATAAAGATTCATGCCACAGACGGACCACTGGGTGCCAGGACAGTGAAACACTTTGCCTGTGGATAAACAATATGTGTTAAAAACAATGGCCTAAATGCTGCAAAGGGTGGAGTACAAGGCCCAAAGGAATGATCCTTGACTGGTCGTGCGCAGGCCACCTTGGGTGCACATGCAAAGTTCAAACTCCTAATGAGCTTTGCAGATAGGTGCCAATGATAGTCCACAAAGTGCTTACGGTTCTGTCTTAGTTTTTCTTTCTGATGGGTCACTCATGTTTAAATATCAGGACATCTCACCTACAAACTTGGATTTTGGATTTTCTAGGGGGGAAGTGCAATAATCTGGCAGTGCTGGGCTGCATGGAAGCAGCTGCCCCTTGCAGCTGGGCATTTTGTCTACCATATTCCCAGTCCTGAGAGTCTAATGCCAGCTATCATTTGTCACCGTGTTTGCACAATTACTTTTCCAATAGTAGAGAGACATTTCTCTCTATCATGTCTCAATCAAAGGTACCTCAGAACACTCAGTGAAGGGCTGAGTGAGCTTGCGCCTCTTCCCTCCTTTACACATTGGCCTGAAGGTCCTGGGGATATTTGAACCTGTGGCCCTTGGCCTGGGTCCCCCTAGGGGGCTGCTTCTCTGATGTATTCAAGGCAGCAACAGCTTCCATTCAGGGCTATCAGAAAACCAAAGCCTCAAATTTCTAGGATTCAATACGTCAAAGATTCCACGCGAAGATGTAGCAAAGAAAGTGGGTTAATTAAGACAAAGATGACGTATTAACATTACTTTAGAGATGGGCAACTCTTGCAATATTTGTAATTCCTTGTCATCTTTTGCACTGCTAGTAATGCCATCCCCATGTGACAGGTAAGAAAACAGACTTGAAGTGCAATTGCATCACTAGCAGGATGGAGAGTTAGGCCTGGTAAACATATTAAATCCAAACCTCATGGGCTAGGGCCTGAACACTGGCATTTTTTAAAGGTCCCCAGTGACTCTAAGGCGCAAGTTGGGAGGATGGAGGGCTACATTTTATATTGTTATGCACTAAATGTCTGTGTCCTCCAAAATTCCTGTGTTGAAGCCCCAGGTCTCCATGTGATAGGATTAGGAGGTACAGCTTTGGGAGGTGATTAGGTTTAGATGAGGCCATGAAGGGGGGGTCCTTGTGATAGAATTAGGGCCCTTATAGAGAGAGACCAGAGAGAGCTAATATTCCCCACTCTCTTTCCTGCTTTTGTCCTTCTCAATCCCTTACCCGCTGTTTCCCCTTCGCCCTATTTTCATCCCCCTGCCATTAGAGAATATGGTAAGAAGACAGCCCTCTGCAACACAAAGAGGGCCCTCATCAAGAACCCAGCCTTACTGGCATCCTGATCTTAGACTTTCTGAACTATTAAAATAAAAAAGATAAAAAAAGGTTTTGTTATAGCAACCAGAGCTGACTAATACACTTCCAGTGCAGTTTTCTCCTATGACCACCTTCCAGATGAGAGCACACAGACATACATGTCTTGTATAAAGTCCAATGCAGGCTGCAAAGGCACAGGTAGAGGTGTTGTGATGAGAATTGTTTAGACCGGACCTGAGGGGATAGGACTTCTAGTCTGGATTCCAACAAGCTATCCCTTAGTTCTACTGTCAGGGATATCTGCTTAGAGCTAGTAGTTTTCTTTTTCTTTTCTTTTGTTTTCTTTTTCCCCTTCCCCACTTCGTGCTGAGATTGAACCAAGGGCCTTGAGCAGGCTAGGCAAACTCTTTGCCACTTAGCTATACCCCCATCCTCAGAACCAGGGGTGTGTCAAGTGGATAAATGCATGAGAATACCCTGGAGGAGCTTTAACCACTGCAAATTTCCCTGGGCTCTGTCCTTAATCTGGGAACCAAAATCCCTTGGGTGACACCAAACCCCGAACATAGACATATATTTTAGGAAGCTTCTCCGAAGATCCTGGTATGCATTCCTAGCTAAGAACCACTTTAAGAGATGATACAGTCCCTCCGGCACTGGGGAACAGTAAGGAAGAACAAAAGGCTAATCAACCTATGTGGTACCTGAAGTGTGTGGTTCTATCAAACATACACGTATGCACAGTTCAAAATTGAGTTCTCATTAGACAGTTGCACTGGATTAGAGGTAGAAACTGATCCCCACGTGACCTTTGTCCCACCCAATGAAGAGAAGGACTTCAACACACACTCCTCAAATTTGCACGCAAGTGGCCTAATTATGCTCGGCAGCAGTGACTCCAGGGGAACGCTTCTCAGCAGGGAAATGAGGCTATAGTTAAAGGGAGCACTCTGGGATGGATGGTTACGCACTGGCCCTTTTTGGATAATGGGCCTCATTTTTATCTAGTGTCTCTTCGAGACACAGAGCTCAACACAGAATGTTTATTCTTTCTTCATATCCCTATATGAGGCATACAGACAAAAGCTGCTTCATAGTAGGTTCTTCGTATTCAGTGACGAATGATAATTTCAAAACCAGTGAAAAAATTAACTAGTACCACATCCTTGCTTCACTTTCTCAAAACAGTCTACAGAAAATAAAAATGTACACAGAACCATGATATTCTCCTCCTTAAGGTGCTTTAATGACTCCTTACAGCCTGCAGCACAAAGGGGAGAGTGCTCAGTATACGGAAGGAGCATATGCACAATCTGGCCTGGGCAACGTCTTAGATTTCACCTCTCATCACAGTGACAAGGGATGACCTTTTTGTTAATTACAGTTCAAGGGACACATCTTATCACAGGACTCCAAGTCTTCGATCAAACCGCTTCTTTCTGCCTGGAATATCATATTCCTACTTCCACAATATCGTTCAACTTTCAGCTCCATGGAATCTCTCTCAGTCTGTCCACGTGGAAATAATCATTCTTTCTCTTTGTGCATAGCTGATAGATTTCACTCATGGTGCCTTCATCACTTTATCCCACTTAATAGTTACGCACCTTTTCCCCTAACAGTGTGAAAACCACCAGAAGCTTGGTCCTAGGTTTGCTTTATAGCCCTGGCATCTGCCAAAAGACCTGGGTCATTGCACAGGCCCACCAATGACAGTTTGAATAAGCACACTGATGTGTCATTCCCGTTCTGTTGCCCCAGGTGTCAGGGGCATAGTCTAGAGGACTTACTCTTTCTGAAACAGGGAATAAGGGGATCTTAAAATGAGAAGCCTTATAGAAGTCCTACACTGGGTATGGTGGTACACACCCGTAATCACAGCACTTAGAAGGCTGAGGCAGGAGGATTGCAAGTGGGAGGCCAGCCTGGGCCACATAGTGAGGTCCAGGTCAGGCTGAGATAAAAAGGGAGGCCCTACCTCAAAAATAAACCCACAGACAAACAAAAAACAAACCCTAATCTCACATAAACTTATTTATAGATATGGAGATACTACATGGATACTGAATATTTGGATCACAAGAAAGAAAGGTTAAAAGTCATGAAACCACTTAAAGGAAAGCCTCATAACGATGACCCCCAAACCTGATTTATAATATAAAGAAGGAGATTGAAATAAACCCCTGGTGAACCCATTTTGTCAACAAAATGGTAACTCACTAATTATTAACTGTTTAATTAGAGTTTCATGGATAAAAGTACAGCTTTAGCTACTTTACGTGCTGTCATTTGTTTTTAATTGCAAAGTATGAATTCATTTCCCACCCCTACCTCCTACCATTCTTGGTAAGTATTTTTTGAGCACCTATTATGTGACAAATATTTTAGTAGTAAACAATATTGAAATATCTTGGTCTCATATTTCACATTTTTCTCTTTCTCTTTTAGCATCATCTACTTTTAAACTTTCTGTTCAAATTAGATATTTTAAGAAAATCAGAAACAAAAATGGTATTTTGCTCCAATTAGAAGTCTCAGTTACACGTGTCCTGCTATGTTGTTGTTGTTAGGTGCTGTTGAGTCGTGTCTGACTCATAGCCAACCTTATGAGGTTTCAGGATTGCCTTGGGAGTGGATTGCCACGTCCTTCTCCCATTTTTGTGGTGCTGGGAATGGAACTTGGGACCTCAGAGACTGCAGAGCAGCGCTCTACCAACTGAGCTAAATCCCAGCTCGTGTCCTGCTATAGCAGGTGGCTATTCACAAAAAAACGGACTTCATGTCTTGTCCCTGAAACAGTTCAAAACATACAGACTTACATTAGATGACACTCTAGATCAATTAAATGAGGTGTGTAATGGAAGATAAAATACTTCCATAAATTTCTTTTTTTTTTCATTTTCACACTGTGTTGCTCCCATTCCTTCTACTGCTCACTTGCAAGTGCTCTGTCCTTAGCAAAGTCAGGGGTGTATGTGCCTCCTGTCTCCCCTATATCCCCACTGGAGAGAAAGACCACAAGGTCAACCTCTTCACTCCTATCTGTCATACTGAGTCTGTAATCCCAGAGCATACTTTCAAGTATCCTGTAAATCTCTTAACCTAGACATTATTTTTAACCAGAAATGGTGTGGGGTGTGTGAAAGCCAATGGGGACTCCTTTCCAAAAGATGTGACATTTACTAGTTCATGGAAACACCTCTGGCCTGAGTTTCACCAGTAAAACCTGAAAGGATAGTATCAGTTCTTCATATTCAAAGGAATTTAAGACCCCCCTGGCCTATTAGATAGTAACTAACCCAAAAAAGCCTGCAGCCATAGCCCTGTGGCATCTGATCCCATCAGATCTCGGAAGCTAAGCAGGGTCAGGCCTGATTAGTACCTGGGAACACCAGGTGCTGTAGGCTTGGGAGACAGACCCGGCAACCCACTCCCAAAAAACAATCCTCTATTGAAAACCCGATGAATAGCAGAGAAGCACTGACAATAGTGTTTTGCCTGTTGTACATAGGGTCACTATGAGTTGGATACTCACTCGATGGCACCTAACAACAACAACAACAACCCAACAAAAGGACAGAGTGGCATTCCAACTGGTGAGCACTTAGTGACACCTGAGTCTCCACCATCTCTTCTCAAGCCGTTCTCTTTAGCACGCCAGCTAACCAATTCTCTTTTGTTTGCCTAGAAGAGATATGAAAGTCTAAAATATCAGCCACACCCATCTCATGATGCTTGTGCACATTGTCCCTTAGAAAACCCTATCATAATTATTCCTATGACAGCCTGCTCTATCACTCAAGTGTCATGTTGAATGTCCCTGCCTTTGGAAGGGCTTCATGACCTTCCTCTTTACGGGAGTCTACCCCATGGCCGGGCTGGGGTTTAGCTCAGTTGGTAGAGTGCTTCTCTGGGCTCTCTGAGGCTGTGGGTATGATTCCTAGCACTACAAAAAAATGGGAGAAGGACCCTTCAATCAGCCATTGAAAACCCTATGAATAGCAGAGAAGTACCAACATAGTGCAGGGTGTGGCTCAGTGTCCAGAACTGTTTCATTCTGTTGTATGTAGGGGTCATTATGAGTTGGACCCAACTTGATGGCACCCAACCACCACCACCACCACCACCACCACCACCCCGTGGTTAGTCACTATCACATCTCTCTGCACATATTTATTTTCTAGACTTTGTCTCCATGAAGTTTTCTTTCCTCTCCTGTGTAGTGTTTCTCTCCTTCCACACCCTGACAAAATGTACGTTCCATTTATTGATGTTTCCTTGTCTGTCTTGTGTGTGTGCATTTGCTGTCCCCCCACAGAAACTAGAACAACCAGTGTCTACTAGGGATTCAGTTCCTATCAGTGGCATGAATATATGGATTTATATGGGTCTAAATGCATTCATGAGATGTTTTCCTCTATAGTGGACTTGAGCAAGTCATAAAATAGTCTCAATAATACAACATTCTTCCTCTCTCTCCCCAGCCCCTTGGCCCAAAGCTTATTTGACCTCAACCATGACCCAGAACACTCAATCTTCAGCAGAAATTGATGGAGAAATATTTTTTCTTTGCTCTGCCCTCATCAATAAAAAAATACAGATGGTGAGACAATATGAAGGCGTGAACCCCAAGTGGAGAGGTGACATGCACACGTCATCACTCTGTCTTACAGATGGCCAGCAGTGGGTTTCATAGGAGGCAGTGAGTTAAAAGGTCCTGGATATCAATTGGAAAGAAGGAGGCAAAGAAAATTGTCTGGCTCATTTTTCCTTCTTTGGCTAGAAACAGAATGAGAGACGAACAAGCAGCAGCTGAGGAAGGTAGAGTCTAAAAACACTCAATTGTTCTCAATACTACAAAACTGCAGGGAAAATAAGTTTAGAGATTAAAATGCTAAAGGAAAGAAATTTGACAGCAACATAACGATTGTAGCAGTGTTCATGGTCAAAAGGTTCCCATCTTTCCTGGTAACAAAAGCCACCTTCTTTTGATCTAATAGTACCCTCTTTTCTTCTCTTTCCATCCTTCCCCCTTGCCTCATTTTTCCTCTCCTCCTTCTCCACCCCATTTCTTTTCTCTCCCTTTCTTAATTCCTATCATCAAGCAATATGCATATACATATATCAGGAAATGAGAAATTGGTTGCTGTGAAATGATACCGAATACAACTCTGGGGGAAAATGTGTTTGCAATTTTTCCTAAGCAGCAGCATAAGCTAAAGGAGAAGATTTATGGTAATGAATCATATTAATCAACTAAATTAATATATCATTTCAATGATTCACAGAGTAACAATAACAAATATGAAATTGGACTTAAAAAAATCCTAACCAGGTACAGGAATCCAGACATAAATTAAAGATTAATTTGTAATCTACTCACACACTAAAATCAAGGACATTATTTCATCATTTCTTATCAAATATGCAAAAACACCGTCATTCCCACATAGATTCTCTTGCTCTTTCAAAGTGCTCCTTGCAGCTCATGGGATAAATAAAATAACCATACACACCCTGTCTTGTTTTCCTGCTGTACCACCTGAAGTATAATAACATATGTTTTCAAATGCAAAAGTAGATATAAGTATTCACATGATAAATTCCAGACCAGTATTGTTGAATATGGTAGGCACTAGGCCTGCGTGGCGGCTCAAATTTAAGTGCAAATTAATCATAATTATGGAAAATTTAAAAATTCAATTCTTTTGTCACATGAACCATGTTGCAAATTCTTAATAGCTGAATAAGTATACTTCCATCTTAGAAAATGGGAGAAGGATGTGGCAATCCACTCCTGAAGCAATCCTGAAATAATCAGCCATTGAAGACCCTATGAGGGTCACTGTAAGTTGGACATGACTCGATGCCATCTAACAACAACAAGCATCTTAGAAAATGTGAATTTAGAATATTTCACTCATTGTGGGAATTGCTATTGAACACTCTTCAACAGCAAAGATAAGTTTACCAGTACCATTCAAATTATCTAGCTGTTGCTTCACATTTTTCTGGTAATTAAACCTCCTGGCACAATTATTTAATGATATCATTTCTAAAAAGTGGATTGAAAACTACGCAAATGTTGTAAAACTACACAAAGGCAGGGCTGTTCTCCTTTGCTCTTACTGGAAGCTCGGAGCCTGGCAAAAGATCTGGCACAAAGCGGGCACTTGAAAAATATGTGTTGAATGACTCAGTGATGGCATGGATGTCAAACGGCAACATCAAATAATCAAAACAAGGGCATATCTTGGGAAAAATCACTGCACAAGAAAGTGTCATTTTATCACCTAGAAAGATGGATGTCTATTTTCCTCATCTTTTTTTTCTGACTAAAGAAAGTCAGAAATCAATTCCACCCTTAACATATGTGGATCCTTTTGCCCAGATAAGCAAATTAACCCTAACCATATCAGTAGAGGAAACTGTGAAATTAATTGTGTTGACATCTACTTGGGCAGAAAACAGTTAACCCAGCATGATGGGGTGATGATGGTGACTGAAAACTCGGAGGCCCTCGAGAAAGAGTTGTTTTCATCTCATTATGTCTGCCTTGATAATTACGACCGACTCATCAGCCCTGAGTTGAACACACCATGTATAATCACTTTCCTGCATATTTTTTCGAGGAGGAAGCATAATAAGGTAAAATCTGCAGACTAATTTATGACATTTGTGGATCTATTTTCAGGAAATGAAAAACTATGATGCTGTAGGGGGATGCTAAGATTCTCTTTTAAATAGTGTAGGATTTTTTTTTGGGGGGGGTTGTTCATTAAGAATTATGCTTCAAGTTCTACCTTACACTACAAAAGCACAAACGCACAACACTTAATACTTGTTCTAACTTAATAAAAAGTTTCTACCTTGCAGGTCAAATCAATCTCCTTTAATTTTAAGAACAAAGTACTAACAGAAAACACAAATTCTCTATTGGGTTAAATGCACAGACTGACACAGTGAAGATAGGGAGCCATTAACAAGGACACGAATGATAAGTTACACACCTAGTCTGAACATTAACGTATCTGCGCAATAAAATAGACGTGGGAGAACTTTTTTCTCTGTGTTCCAAGTGTACTATAAATGAGAACTAAACAATGAAGCTCTTCATGCTATTCTCAGTCACCTCCCTGAGCTTTTGTCCTCGCTGAGGCATGTGTCAGCTATCATAATGTCATTTCACTCATCAAAGAAACAGCGAGCAGGTTCTTAAAAATCACCTAATCTCTGCACTAAACACAGCACAAAATCAATCAAGTAAACAAACAAAAACCTCAACAAAGCCATCTGGCTCTATTCTATTTTGGGTCATAGCAGCTAAAAATGTCAGTAAATAAGATTAGGAACAACATAGTAATTGCTCCTAACCAGAGGGCTTTAAAACATAAGGCAGGTTTCTAGGTTTTTCCATAAGAGCCACCACCTTATTCTTGCTGCCAACATATTCCTGATGGAATCAAACTAATCCACAGAAAACTCTGAAACTTCAGTAGGCGATAACCATCAGATCCAGTCAGATTCGGATTGCGAGGAAGGAGCAGTACTTGAGATTTACATGACTTATTTTCACCTCTGAATCATTAGGTTACAGGTGGTGCTGTAGGAAAAAACCAATTAGAATGCATTTCTGCAAACTGGGAATCCACATTTGTTTGTAAACTTCCTAATTAAAAAGCATTGCTCCATCCTTCTTTCTCTGTCCTTCAAGATCATAGGTCCTAATAAGATGACACACACTCCTCCCCCCACCCCCCAAAAAAATCCCCATGCCCTAACCTAACCTAAGCTGCCGGTCACTTTTCACTCACTATAAACCTTGTATACACAGTTAAGTGCAAGGCTGTGAGTGGGCATACTGGCTCCACTAGCTTGGGATTCACTTCTATATGGCTTTTGCCCTTTAATTTTAGCTTCCATAGTCCTTTATTTCAAGGGTTTGTTCATTTTACAGCTCAACACAATGCCTTAAAAATTTCAACTTCTCAAGTACGACAAAACCCTTTCATATTTGAGGCTTTTCTTGGAGAACACTGTTGCTCAAATGAAGTCCAAAGAACATCTTTTTTCCTTTTTCTTTTTCTTCTTTCTTCTTCTTCTTTTTTTTCTTTTGTCATCTTGGGTTTAATTTGGGAGTTGAACCCAGAGCCTTACATATCCTTTGCAAATGCTCTACCACGGGGCTATACCTCTAGCTTATTTCTTATTTTACGTGAGGGTCTCGCTAAGTTATGCAGGCTGCCTCTAGCCTCAGACTCAAGATGCACCTGTCTCCCTCTCGCTGGGATTCCAAGAGTGCACCACTGTGCCGGCTCAAAAGAACTCTCAATGTAAAACTTCTGAGGTGGGGGAGGGCACGATTAACCTCCACAATGAATTATGCTTGTCTAACTTAATTTCCAGTTGAAGAGAATCATTTTTTCTGCTACACTTTGATAACCGCCAACATTTACATATATCACACACTGCCTTCAACATTCAAAGACTCTGACAATCAAACCTTCAGCTCTAAGTTAAAATGCAACTCCAGGAAAGAGAATAGCTGTTTCTAGGAAGGCTGTGCTTAGACATACTTTGCGATCCACAGTCGGGCTCTGAATTGCCATAAATACCCCAGACATAACTTTCAGGAAGCTTTTCAAAGTTGATACAGGGTAATAAAGCACAAGCCATCCCCCCATCAAAGATCATTTGCTATCCATATTTACCCCTGCTGGCAAAATGTAGCAAGAGTATTCCTTCTAGCCTTTTTAATTACCAAAACTTAAGTTGCTTTTAAAATATCATAGTCCCTCTTGAGATTTCAGGAGAGCGGGAGATCACCATAGCAATAAGAAAATGGTGCCAGGATCATCTTGGCACCAACTTGCCACACATCTCAGGAGACTTTTGCACAGGAGAGAACCGAACTTGTGTAAAAAACAGGAGCTCTTCAATCCTTTATTTTGGGCATAAAATGACAAATTTCATGTTATAGAAGGTAAATAAGAAAATGTTGTAACCATATGCCTCCCTCTAATATACACAATTAAAATGCAATATCAATCTGCTCTCCCGGTATGGAAAGTAAAAATGGAAAGCTAACAGACAGTGGCCCACATATGACGTCCATGTGCCAGTTTTCCTTCACTCCTTCATGCTTCACTGATCTCTCATGAACCAATCTCTCTGACTGTGAGGGGGTTAGTGCGGCTAAACTCATGGAATGTGGGTGTAATCCTGCTGAATCCCGTTATTCACAAATCGGTTCATTCATTCTTTGAGTCAGTATCTCCTGTCTACTCAGAATGTGCGAGCCAGGAACGAGCAAGAGGTGGATAACAGAGGGGAGCAAGGACACAGCAGAGTGGGTGCAGAATATGTGCGTGAGTGTGTGTGTGTGTGTGTGTGTGTGTGTGTGTGTGTGTGTGAGATTATGAGAGATCGTAGTAAGTATGGCAAAAGAGACATGTACAGAAAACAGGCTGGGCATCCCCAGTCTAAAAATCCAAAATTTGAAGGCTCTGAATCAGAAACTCTTTGAGCACTGACACGGAGCCACAAGTTGAAAATTCTTCACTTGACCTAAAGTAGTCAAAATGTAGGTATTCTAAAAATATGGTATAAAATTATCTCCAAGCTATGTGTAAAAGAGTTACATGAAACATAAATGCAGTCTGTGTTTAGATGTGGGTCTGACCCCCAAGATATAACATTATATGCATATGCATGTACATATGAATACACACATATACATACATACATACATACATACATACATACATACATATGCATATGTATATTTGCAAATATTCCAAAATCCAAAAGTAAATTTAAAGTCTGAAACATTTCTGGTCCTAATCAGTTAGGATAAATGATATACACCCTGTTCTATAAAAATATGAAAATATGGTATTCATGTATAATCTTAAAAGTAATACTACAGCAATAGGATATTAAAGTTAAGGTGTAATAAAACAGGCATTAATTATAATGCTATAATGTAATAACATACTATTACATATGTATTAGTAGCATTGTAGCACCATTTCGATCTCCACCATCTTATCTGCTTCTCCCTGTCTGTGGTATAAAATGGTCTATTTAATCTATTCTGTATACGTGAACCATTTTCAGTAGACAAGGGATGTACTAAATGTGCATTTGATGCCCCACCCACAGTTGTTCTGGTCTCAAAACTTCATACCTTCAAAGGGGTGGGGCTGAAAAATAGAGGGTCAAACTTGTGAGCTCTTCCCTTACAAGCTGGACTTAGAAATGCAAGCCTTCACCAAGCATTCTAGGGACCTCTGATTCTTAGCACTGTTTCGTGTCCTTTTCAGGTGAACTGACTGCTGGAGCAAACCTTGAATCCCTTTGTCCAAACCTAACACAAAAGTCCTGATGGAAGAAGAGAGATTTCTTGATGTCGCTGAACGATTTTTTCCCTGCCATTAACACAGAAAAATTCACTGATGGAACAATAAAAAGTGGTTCAAAGAAATCGATATGGATGGGCTCAAGAAGTTCTTGGAACTGACACCTGGTGGGCAAATCCTCTGAGGAGGCAATGCAATTCAATAGGAAGTACAGGGGTTGGCAGAGTCAAAGTCAAGTTTCCTGCCCCTTGGCTGTGGGGCATCATTGAAACTGTTTAGGCTTTGGGGACCTTGCTTCTTAATCTGGAAAACAGGGAGAATATTTACTTTTCTGAAATGCTAAGGTTCACTGAAAATAAGGGCAGTAAACTGCTATCTAATTATCACTAAATCAGTGTTGCTAGTCCTTCATCATCCTCAATAGCTTTTGAGTCATCCAGCATAGAGCTTGCAATCACAATAGAAGAGGACTAGGAAACAGGACAAAACAGCAATGAGGGAGAATAATTCAAATCAAAAGAGGGAAAGGTAAACAAGGGTGGGAAGGTTTTGCTTTCATTAACAATGTCCTTAGGAGGATGTGAACATTTACACACCGAAATTGCATCTAAACCAAACAGTCATTCCGACTTTCCAAAAACGCCAATGCTTAGTGGCTGCGATGGAGTTTTTCCTTCCTTTATTGTATGGGGAAGGAAAGTGGAGGGAGACATTGGGAATACAGCTCTCCACCACGCTGTTCTTGCCGAGGATTTAAACGAGAATCTGTTTGTGCATTACAAACATTAAGTGCAAACATTCTCACCAACCCTAGGTCTGACGTTCAATGTAGAAACCAGCCGTTTGTTTCTATGTCATGTTTCGATTTAAGAGGCTTCCCTCTTCAGACACAAATAAGTCTGAAATTGCTAAAGGAATACTAAACAACCAACGAAATCCAAATGGGTCTCTGTTTATTCTCCTTAATGAGAACAGCAATGCAAGAAGTATTTCACAAATGCTCGAGGGCTGGTACTTTTTTGAGAAAGTAATTGGTTTGAAAATTAACCTCTTATTTCAGAATGTGTCTATTTTCTGTGAAACTCAGTGATGCTATATTTCATGTTGAAAAATCTTGATCATGAGACAAAAGCCATACTTTGAATTTGTTGAGTAACTGGTTCTCATTCTGTAAGCCTCAGTTTCCCTACATTTCAAAATTCAGCTATGGGCTAATATTTCTTAGCACCTTAGAGTTACTGTGATTCTAAGTACTAACACAGATAAAATGTAATTTTATTTCTTAAAGCCCTCTGATTCAACTTTTACTAATTTCTCTTTTGATAACCTCATCTCTTGGTACTGTTTTTTTTCTTTCCTTTTTTTTTTTTTTTGTAAGCGAAAGAATGTCTTGAGAGATAGTAGCTGCCCACATAAAAGAAGACTGATCTGATAATCATGAGATGACTGCTTTATATCCTCGAAGTTACCTGGGTGTGGTGGCACACACTTGTGAGCTCAGTAACGTGGGAGACCGAGGCAGGAAGAATGCGAGTTTGAGGACAGAAGCAGCCTGCTTAACAAAGCAAGACCCTGACTCAGAAATAAAATATAAAACATGGGCTGGGGGTGCAGCCCCGGTGCAGAGCACTTGCAAAGTACGTGGAAGGCCCTGGGTTCTCTCTCTCTCTCTCTCTCTCTCTCTCTCTCACACACACACACACACACACACACACACACACACGACTGCAAAAAACAACAATAACAACAAAATCCTTGAAATAAGTGTTTTCAGTTTTGTACTGATCAGTCGTAATCTGTATTTGTAAGTAAAATTGCAGGAGTTCTGGTGTATCAAAAATTGTGAGACACTGGTGACCTGACCAGTTTTTCTTCTCAGTAATCCAGCATAAAATATGATTGGAAAACAATCACTCCTTAAGATTTAGGGGTTTTTTCCTATGTGAAAAGACACTAAAATGCTCAATTCTCTCTAAAATGCACAATTCTCTCTCCCTATCTGGGCTATTGACCCTATAGAAGTAAATATGGAAGCATGCCACAAAATCACAATTACATTAAGAATATTCAATTCTGATGATAGGTTTTAAAGAATTTTCCTTTAATAAATTAAAATATTGTAATATATATGAAAACCATAAATTACTTCTTTATACAGAAGGACATCTGGATATAAACATTATTTCTCGAATAAATATGTGCCGTAGCCCATGACTACAGCCTAAGATCCAGGGTTTCCCGAAGGCAGATGAGGAGTCGGTGGTGGGTAACAGAAACACAGCAGCTCGGAGGCAATGTGGATCCTAGGCTGCAGCATGGACTGTGGCAAACATGTTAACCAAATCTGATTTCCAGGATCTATAAGCGAGAGACTTGTGTCATGACAGCTCAGGTCTCCACAGCCATCATCAGTTAGTATGCTCACACACATACGGGATAGAGTAAGTCCTACAGCTTTATAGGTTAGATATGTTAAAGATTGAAGTGGAATATCATGTGTTCCCTCAAGTTTGTGTCTCATAGATTGCATTTAGGTTGAAAGTCTATGGTTGTCGATCAGTTGGAAGGGAACCACAACTTCTATCCTGGCTGGCTAAAGACAGAATTGGGAACAGAAAGCTGGCACTTCGAATTATGTGATTTGATCTTAATACCGTTTAATTTTAGTAGTAGATGCATCAAGCCAGATTTCTAATCCACTAGCAGATTTCAGGAATCTAAGCTCTTCCTAAATACTATATATTTAAAATTGTTTCGATTTTATACAATCTTCCTTTTCACCAGGCAGGGAACATGGAACTTAATGGATGAATACACGAATCTAGCTAAGTATGAATGAGGAAAGTCACATTTTGGTAAAGTCCTATATGCCATCAGTTCTCTATGCACATCTGATTGTCAGCTAATGGCATCTGCATTGATATCACTAGACTGGTATGCTAACAACATGCATATTTTGCTTAGGTGAGAGAAAACAAAGTCACAAGTACTCTTGTTATACAAAGACCCATGCCAGGAATGCTTGTGAAAAGAAATGCAAACATCTGCACTGGTAGTTTATCCTCAATGCCTCAACATATGGCTGAAACAAAGGATGTTCTTTCTCACTTTGGAAGTGGACAGACCCAAAGAATATACTGTACATATTATCTTCTACAGGCAGGACAAGCATTTAAAATGAAGATAAAAATAAATACTTACAGCTTCAATTTAACTCTGAACTCCTACCATCGTTTCTCAGATTAAATATAAACCTAGAGCAATTAATGCTGACCACAGCCCCATGGTCTTGGGCTAGATTCATGGCTAAATGTGATTTGGTAAAAGGCATTGGGCTTATAATTTCCAAATATAATTCAAATCAAGTCTCATTCAAACGAGGACCAAATGGAGAGGCAGAACTTAAGTCCACAAGAAAATGATCAAGGTAGAGACATGACTAGAAGAAGGTCTACAAAAGGAGGCAGAATACAGATAGCCTCTCAAAGGTGATGGCCCTTTTAGAAAAAAGCTAGTATTCTTAGCATGAATGGACAGAAGGCCAGATCAAATATTCTTGAGTGACTGAATTAAGATGCAAAGCCATCTTTTTAATAATAACTCCAAAGTGAAAGGAGTTCCAATCTCCAAAAATAGGTATTACTTCCACAGAAAAAAGCGTGGAGTCCACCCTTATCTCTTTATGTATCTTTAGATGCTACAGCAGGTCCATGTAGGGACTGAGTGCTTGATATTTTACTTAGAGAATAACTAGTAAATAAATTAAATGAATTGCACATTTTATAAGATGAAATGTTATTGTTGTTGTTAGGTGCTGTCAAGTCAGTATCCAACTCATAGCAACCCTCTGTACAACAGGGGAAACCCTATCATCAGTGCTTCTCTGTTGTTCATAGGGTTTTCAATGGCAGATTGATTTTTGGGAGGGGGTTGCCGGGTCCTTCTCCCAAAAGATGAAATACTCTGCAAGTAATAAAATAAGTTTTTAAAGCACAAAAAAGGAAGACAAGAACATCAATTTTGAAAGTAGTTTACTAAATAAGTAGATGAGAGAAGGACCCGGCAACCCAATCCCAAAAATCAATCCACCATTGAAAACCCTATGAATAGCAGAGAAGCACTGACAATAGTGTTTCACTTGTTGTATGTAGGGTTGCTATGGGTCAGATACTGACTTGACGACACCTAACAACAGTAAGTAGAAATTTCATTGCATTAAACATTTTGTAGTATGGGTATACAATATCTGAACACATTTTGCCTGTAATATTAGATATTATGATTATGACAGAACCATAAAAATACAATTTGTATTTTTCCAATCTCTAATATGTATTTTGTTGAAGTAAAGAAGGGTTTGCCTTCAGCTGTAGCACGGTGGCATCCAATCCCGTCAGATCTCGGAAGCCAAGCAGGGTTAGACCTGGTTCCATTCCCAGCACCATAAAAACGGGAGAAGGATGTGGCAGTCCACTCCCAGGGCAATCCCGAAACAATCAGCCATCAAAACCCCTACGAGGCTCCCTATGAGTTGGACACAACTCCACAGCACCTAACAACAACAACAACAAATTTATCCTGTAAGTACAATAAAAGCTAAAACTAGGGATCTTAGTTTTGGATATACGTACTTCATGTGCATGGCATATATGAAAAGGCCCCAAATTTAAGTCTGTAAAAGGTGAAAGAAATATCCAGGAGACAGGGAGAATGAAACCACATCTCTGAGGCACCATTTGTGTGAGTAAAGCAACTTCACAATCAATGTAAAATTTTATGGGCAACCAATAGGAGGATTGAATTGATGGTTCTAAATATGCTGAGGTGACAAAATGCCAGGAAGGAGCTGGGCTGCCTTATTCTCTTAAGTTGCATCCTATAAATAACCCAGTTTAGGAGAC
Source organism: Pedetes capensis (assembly GCA_007922755.1). Lineage (NCBI taxonomy): Eukaryota > Metazoa > Chordata > Mammalia > Rodentia > Pedetidae > Pedetes > Pedetes capensis. The sequence continues at coordinate 135,551 of VMDO01000643.1, read as the reverse complement.
CCACAAATGGAGACTTACAGCAGTCTAGACTTAAAGTAATAAAGGAGTTTACCAACATTTCCACATTGTTCTTGCTGAGCTGGGGCTTTGCTTCCAGGAGGATGAAAGGATGCTCCAGGACCAGTCACGGGATGTTTCCCCATTGATGAATCAGATGTCAACACGACCCAGAGGCACTTACAGCTCGAGGATGCTTTTAAAATCACATTCCATAAAAGAGTATCCAGAGGAGAAGCCTAACTCAGCAAGCACTTGGAGCTGAGGAATTGAAGTGTGATGCGATTTGGATTCAGTTCCATCAGACTGTGTGACAGCCTTCAGGGCTCCACTTAGACAAAGTTCTCGCATGGGAAGGATGAGCGTCCGTCCTCACCCTGCACTGGCGTACCCTGAAGCATGGAATCACCACCTTCTGAAGACCTCTGTATCACTTCAGCTCCCTCACTGTACTTTCCTGCTCTTCTACTTTACTTCTTTGCACGCTTACCCTCTCGACGGTGTACATAAAAACATATGTAAATTGCAAAGCATTATGAAACTGTTACTTCTTATTGCACCACTGTTAAGGTGTATGAGAAGAGGGAATATGTTCTATTAATTTTTCTTGTAAATGGTTATGGAGAATAACACCGGCTCTCATTTTGTGAAGCGCTATTTTATGTAGAAATAGGATTAAGGGCTTGATGTGCTATAATTTCTGCTGCTCATAAGCTCCTACAAGATTTTGTCACCATCTTGCAGTCAGAAATCTGATCAGCCCAAAGCTTAATTTATTTGCAAAATGTCATGAAATTACTAGGAAGAATGACTGCATAATATCACACACTGCAACTGCAACTAGTACTAATCATTAAATAAATGGCCAGAGTGAAATGCCTGTAAGACTGTCTGCTAAGATTGGAGTACAATTATCTTTGTTTCTACACCTGGAAGAGACGAGACTCATTGGAAACTGAAATTAATTGGAATAATGCCTGGCCAGTCTGAATGCTCAGTATAACTTCCTTGGTTGAGTAATAGCTATTGCATTTATCCCACAACAAAATACAATCTATCAAACCAAATAATCTTCCCCCTGTTTCTAAAAAAAAATAGCAAATGTCGATGTAGTTGATTAAATCTGGGAGAAGATGGGTTCAAATAAATCAAACAAGTTTTTATTGTAAAACTTGTCAAAGCTTTTAGTATGCTAGTAGTTATTATGAAGTGTCAAGAGGAGGCTATTATATGAATTATTTCTCAAATATATTCACCAAGGAAACCTTTCTTTGGAGGGCTTCATATTAGACAGGTTTTCTGGGGGTTACATCTCTGAAAATTCAATCCTGGGGGAAGCCAGGGCAATCAGAAGCTCTCTGACCTGCTAGTGCATGTATTGCTAACACAAATGTATAAAGACTAACCATGTGAGATTAGTATTTTATTTTGTGCAGTCATGTATCAAAAGATGTAACTTGGCCCTTGGTGGACGAATATGAGGACTTTTTAACAGACATGCTTTGCTTTCCCAAGAAGAAAAGAAAGAAAATGTGGAGAAATTTTGTGTATCCTTGTATGCAAATACATAGGACACTTTTAATGTATGAAAATGCATGAGGTACTTTAAATCACTACATGCAAATACCTAGGGCATTTCAAAGAGAAATGGGTTAAAACACCAAACCTACATATTCAAAAGGAATAAAAATGTTTTATGAGTGAAAAACAGAAACCTACCAAACTGAAGTGCATCAAAGAAAAACATTATTGTTAAGGCATGGAATCAGTTCCCTACTTTTGTATACACACATGGTGATACAACTGAAGAGTCAGGATGCAAATTGAAGCAAGATACTCTGAAGAGAGGAAAAATAAAGAGAGGTTCTTCTAGTACATTAAACTTACTATGATCTTACTGTACCAAAACACTGCAGGAACAGTACAAAAAATATAAGCACAGCATATACAGTAGGCTGCCCTGAAATAGACCCTATTGAATGAAAGTTTTAACCTAGAATATAGTTTAAGATCTACTAGTACATTAACTACTTGGAAAAAATAGATCCTCATCTCTCTCTCTCTCTCTCTTTCTCAAACACACACACACACACACACACACACACACACTTCTAAAAGTATATACATCATTTTTTAAACGCCTCAAAGATAGTACATATTTATGAGACTTTTAACAGAGTTTTTTTTTAAAGCTGAGAACCAATTCAAGGAATCTAGAGTAGTTAAGAAGATTATTACATTAAGATTTAAAATATTTGCACGTGAAATATAAAACCAAAAAACTACAAGGATAAAATACTGGCAATGATTTTGGCAGGCAGATATTTTCTATATTTTAAAAATGTTGACTACTTTTAAATAAAAAAAAAATTGAGATTTTTTAAGAATAATGTAATCAAGCAAGAAACTTAATGGAAAGTGAATGGATGAAGAGATCAAGAATCTAAGCATACTATAGTAGCTAAAACATAATTTTTAAAATCTTGCAACAGGGTATCACTATATAGCCCAGGTCGTCTTTGAATTCACTATGTAGTGTAGACTGACCTGGAACATTTGATCTTCCTGCTTAGGCCTAGCTTAAGATATAATCTTTAAAAATAATTATAATTACTACTTAATATCAGCAAAAATGACAAAAACATCACACATTGTTGAAGCATTAAAGTGCCCGTCTTCTTATTGGACACTTGCAAAGTGTCCAATAAGACACAATGGACACAATGCAAAGTGATTTTCATTTGCATATTATTTCAAAATTATTTCTTAAATAACAGATTTTTATAATTATAAAATTAATACAAGTTATTTTACGTATATATTTAAGTATTATTATGTACCTATTAAGGCATATACTTTGATGGAATGTTAAGGTAATGGTTTCGAGTGCTATTCAATGTAAATTTCCACAGCATAAGAATAAATGAAAGAAACAAAATCCCAATTTTTATTTGTTTACCTTGGTAAAAGCAACAACAAAGAACAGGTGTGGATAGGATTAGGAGTGATTTTTATTTTATTTTGTTTTTCCATGAATTTTCCAAATTTCCTGCAAGGACTACACACACACACACACACACACACACACACACACACCACACTTGTGTTATCACACATTTATTGTTGTTGTTGTTGTTAGGTGCCGTTGAGTCGGTATCTGACTCATAGCGACCCTCATAGGGTTTTCAATGGCTGACTATTTCGGGATTGCCTTGGGAGTGGATTGCCAGGTCCTTCTCCCATTTTTGCGGAGCTGGGAATTGAACTCGGGACCTCAGAGACTGCAGCGCAGCACTCTACCAACTGAGCTAAATCCCAGCCACACATTTATTAGAGAATGTATTTCCAAAAATGCCCTGGATAAAATATAACAGAAAATATGGTATTAAGCACTCCTGTGTGTTCCACAATTATTCACATTTATTTTCGATTTCTGATACTAGTTAGCCTTTGAAGAGTCAAATTTCATTACTGGCTTGATGATATTCAACAATTGGTAAATAATTCATTTATTCTGCATTAGGGTAACACCACATAGAGACAGGGCTGGGATTTAGCTCAGTTGGTAGAGCGCTGCTCTGCAGTTTCTGAGATCCCAAGTTCAATTCCCAGCACCGCAAAAATGGGAGAAGGGCCTGGCAATCCACTCCCATGGCAATCCTGAAACAGTCAGCCATTGAAAACCCTATGAGGGTCGCTATGAGTCAGATACCGACTAGACGGCATCTAGCAACAAGAACAATATAGAGACAAGAAATGACAGATTCATCCCCTTGTAACAATAGTAAAGACAATATGTCATTCATTATGAGAGAAACCTGGGTGCCATTTTATTGTTATATTTCTTGGAGATCTCAAGGAAAGTTCCAAGAACAAAGGGGTGAGATAAGTCAAACAAGACCCAATCACAAATGAAAAACCAAATCCTACACTTGTTGTAGGGGCTAGGATTTAGCTCAGTTGATAGAGCACTGCTCTTCAGTCTCCAAGGTCCCGAGTTCGATTCCCAGCCCTGCAAAAATGGGAGAAGGATGTGGCAACCCACTCCCAAGGCAATTCCGAAACAATGAGCCATGGAAAACCCTATGAGGGTTGGATACAACTCGAGGGCACCTAACAACAATAACTTGTTGAATATCTAGGATTCCCTATATTGTATTTCATGACACAGTGAGTAATTAATTGTACACAGGTCCTGCATGTCTCTTCTATGAGTCCAGTAGTTGTCTGCAAATGGGTCTTGCATACATGTTCTGTCTTTTAAAGATTAAGTATTACACCAGTATGTACTTAATGGTAGATTTTATTTATTTATTTTTGTTTTATTTTGTTTGAACTTCCTAAGTGACTGTGGGAACAGAAATGGATTAAAAAGATCATCCATGACAAAGGATCAAAAGGAAATAATATCCCATAACAATGCTGATTAGTAGCAATGTATTTGAATGAAAAGTAATTGTATCTGTAGCTACATAGGTATCTTCTAAAATGAATTTCACTCAACACACTCAAATGATAAAAAGGAAAAAATACTTTCACAGTCTGTTTAGAAATAGGATAAGTGGTATCTGCAATTAAGGAAAAACTCAATGAATGAATTTCAACAGAAATACACAAACTAGGCTATCTCTAAGCACCACCACTGGGCTTAGTCTCTTAGCTATAACCAGCTGGTTAATCATGATATGGAGAACATGAAGAATCCAACCCACAAATGCCAGCTTCCTTCTATACCATCCAGTAGATACCTTTGTACTGTAGTTACATCGCACACTCATCCCATTTGTGATGAAACACCAGAAAACCTAAGTTTCCTGAGAATTTGAACAATAGGCCTGGGAACATCACTCCCTTCCACCAGTTTGAAGAGGTCTGATCACCTCCTGCATCCCCAGCCTTTTTCAGAGCACAGATTTCTTCGGATTTCAGTGTGTGATTCTCATTAATGGCAGCAGAGGCGGGTGCTGGAACTCTGCATCGGCCAAGCTCAGGCACTAAGCCAGAACTTTGCAAACCACCAGGCTTGTGGGCTTAGGTGGGATGGAGGCAGTGGGACTTCCCCGGTCCCAGTAATGCTTTCTGACATATAAAAAGGGAAAGTAGTTACACCTTTCACTGCATCGCTGTGGGAAACTAATTTGTTTTGACACACGGAGAAGTAATCTGATGTTCGTATTTATTCCAAAAGGCCTGCATTAGCTAAAAACAAATTTCCTGAATAAAACCACAGATACGTAATCAGACGTATATATCTACAGAGCACGTTGGAGATGGAGAGAATTAACTCATAAACTTCTCTTTAAAGGAATCTAGTTCCCATCACTTTGAAATCTTTCTCGATTCTTCTCTCTGACAGGCTGGGCACCTAGGACACAGCTGTCTCCAGAGCACATAGAAGCATCACACCCAGGACGCTGGCATGCATTGATCTGACCCTCTGCTCCCAGACTTCTCCTTCCAAAGGCCTCATAAATGATTTTGATTGAAGAGCTATTTCAATACTGTTCTTGACACAATGACAGTCACTGAAAACCTCTCTAAGCTACAGCCTAGTTCACAACAAGCTGACATGCTGCCTTATTTATTTATATTCAGTTTATGAAAAGCTAATATCTAAAACTCTCCTTAAACCTAAAAAGCGCTAAAATACTTGCCCAAACTCTTCCCTTTAGGAGAGCCCAGGGAAATATTACTGGGCCTTAAAGACAGAGAAAGAAAGAAGCGGGGGGCGGGGGGGGGGACCCTAATGAAACCACAGTGAGTGATAAGGGACTTGGAGTTACAAGTATTAAAAGAGATGAATTGCATTAACCCCTGCCCTTCCCCATTATATTCACTGCCCAGTGGAAACAACAACAGAATTACTAAAATCCCACACTCTCTAATGGGATGGTAATAGGATTCAGAGGCCATCAGGGTAAAGGCAATCCATATTTTACACTGTAATAAGCTCAGACTGAAGTTCTGTACCCCCCTCAGAGATCAACAATTACCAATTTAACATTAACAAATCCACAAGCACTTTCAAAATAGCAAAATACACCTATGTGAAGAGTCAAAGATCTGGTTTTTTAAAAAAGTGAGTACTTTTGTGACAATCATTTAACTAAGTTGAAAGAATATTTTCTTTACTCTGGTATTATTACTCATTCCAGAATGCTTTGGAGATGAGGTATATTGTGATTTATTATAAGGTGGCTATATTTCTCTGCAAAGTGATATTGGTTTGTTCATGGCAAGTATATTCCATTTCTTAAAGAATTGTCTTTTTTCCCATAAAAATGTTATCTTATTGAAGAACAAAGATAACAAAGTAAACTTGGTGTTAAGAATTTCCATATAAGATGTAAGGAGTGGACTGAACCAGAGAGGATTTGGTAAAGGAAAGGGAGAAGGAAGCAGAAACGGACATTCTGTTACTATGCTCATTGAGGCAAAGACTGAGGTAAGGGGTATATGTCAAAAATTAAAACAGAAACCACAGTTGTAAACTCACATCATTTGGCACATATATTTTCAGGGAAACAATAAACTGACCCACCTGGTATGTTTATTGGCATGAGTTCAAACAATTATTGTATTACTTGATTAACATTTGTATTTTATTGTTGTATAAATAACTTCTAGAATGGTTGTAAGGATATTTGTGTGATACAGAAAGACAATTCATTTTTAGGAAAGTATTTTAATGGATGATTTCTCAAATTTTTACCAGAGATTAAGAAAATGATTTATTATTAATCTCCACAGTTCCTTTTTTTAGCTTCCCTGATACAATATTTAAAAATATAACCCCTGATGATAGATAGTGAATATTTCTGATCAACAGACTATATCTCATGCTTATCAGATAAGTTTAAGTTCTCTCCAAATAATAACATCATTCCAAAACAACGTTAATCATATGCATAAGTGTGGATAATCCCATGTATACTCTTGATTAAATACTCTTTTAGATAATAATAATAAGAAACAATAGTGAGAAAGGGTTAGATGATATCGTCAGAAGGTAATTAAACATAACAATCATGAGATCAAGATACTGTATCTGAATGTTCTTTCCACCACATTCTTTACTTTCTCACCAAACTCATCCTATCCTTGCACATTGTTGTTGTTGTTAGATGCTGTCGAGTCAGTGTCCGACTCATAGCAACCCTACGCACAACAGGCAAAACACTATTGTCGGTGCTTCTCTGCTGTTCATAGGGTTTTCAATGGTGGATTGATTTGGGGGAGTGGGTTGCTGGGTCCTTCTCCCAAGCCTACAGCACCTGGTGTTCCCAGGCGGTCTCCCATCCAAGTACTAACCAGGCCTTACCCTGCTTAGCTTCTGAGATCTGATGGGATGTGATGCCACAAGGCTATGGCTGCAGGCTATCCTTGCAGATTAATAGGTAGTAATACTTGGAATGCAGCTGCATTTAGATCATATGAGATTGAACTTGTCCATGCCTTAATTAATTCCAAGTCAACATATCTCCACTTATGATGAGAATCATTTTCAACTTTAAAAGTATATCCAATTTAAAAACAAAAGCAAACAGAAGTGGAATGGATGCTGTGGAAACAGCCACGCTCACCGGAAGATGCTCAGTCACCTAGATGTGTCCATGAACACCTTGGTGGAGACTCTGGGAAACCACATGGTATGGATCTGCAGTTCCACGGTATTTAAAAGAGGACTGGGACCCACCAGGGTCTTTAAATTACAAGCAACTAGTGACAGCTCAATTTTATCAAATACATGAAGAAACCAAAGAAATTGACTAAACTTTTAAGAAGAAGTGTTGGAAAACAAAGCAAATATCATTTAGGTGGACAAAACACAGAAAGTAGCCTGGCTCCTTAGATCCAACTAAAATTAAATGAATATATTATCTATTCTGCATCATCTTTTCAGAATCATCAGTGCCCAACAAAGTTCCTGACACTGAATAATTGCTTAATTCACGTTCACGGTCACACTGCCCAGAGTCCACGGTCTTTTGAAGTAGTCTTGATATCCAAAGTTTGCTATCTATTCACCAATCAGTAGAGTGGAGAAAAGTCATCATCACTTTTAAGGCTCCTCACCCCCAAATGACTCTATCTTCCATCACAAGCTCATGATCAAAGAATAAAAACAACTAAAAATTATATGCCTCCCTCCAACTAAAGGGAAGGTATTTTCTGGGGCTTAGGGACCTGGATCTCTTCAGGGTGGATGTGAAGAGGCAGAAATAGGGTGACACCTTGAGATGCTTTGAACCTGCCATAAAGTAAGGCTTGAGAACAAACACAGAGGCAAATCCTCCCAATTTCTTGAAGATATGCTATCACACATCAACTTATCAATGCATTATAATTCTGTATGTATTCCAGCATTTACTCAAGAGTCATTGGTTAAATAAATGTAATGCTGCAGTCATAAAGCTAGGGGTCAGTGACACAGCAGTGCACAATCAGCTCCTATCCTCACCAAACTTAACAGTGCATGTGGACAATGGGTGAAGTAAGGGAAGTGTGATAATAAGGGAAATGACTGATATGGGGGCAGAGAGTGGGAACACCTAGTTTTGACTTAGGAAGGAGCATCCAAGGCAACTTTCTAGGACAAAGCAATATTTAAATTGAGACCTAAAAGAGGAACAGTAGTTAGCCAGGGGCAAGCTGGAGTGTCTGAGAAGTCAAAAGGGATGAGCATCCGAAACTGTTCAGTTATGCAAACTGGACAGCGCAGAAGACGTTTGTAGAGATGAAATGGAGGATGGAGAAGTTTTGGAGGGCAGATGCAGTGGCCCAGAGGCAGGAAGCATTCAGTTGCAACGTAAACTCCTCAAGGACAGGAAATGTATTACATCTTCCTCATTTAATAATTGGCAGCAAAGTAAGTAGATCATGTATTGTAAATGCTCTATCAATATTTTCACACATCTACTGGGAATCTCTTGTCGATAACAGGCCACTCTAACCCTAAAGTTCCTTTAAACACTCCACAAGGTCACTCTAAAATATCTTATTTAAACACTCCCCAAGGTCACTCTAAAATATCTTATTTAAACACTCCACAAGGTCACTCTAAAATATCTTATTTAAACACTCCACAAGGTCACTCTAAAATATCTTAAACACTCCACAAGGTCACTGTAAAAGATCTCGGTAGGCTTTGTGTTAAGACAGTACAGGTTCTGCGTGAATGTGTTAGTTCTAAAGACTCTTCCCTGTTCCAAAAGTCCCCATCATCTCCTATTGTCTTATTTCTGATTCTCCCTCTAGGCACTTGTGTTTGTAACCCTTGGCTTAGGGTTTCACATGGAGGAGGGTAGCCTATGAATACTGTCCACAATAGCACAAATAGATAAGGATAGCAACAGCTTATGGATAGACTAATTCCAAGTCAGAGTGATGTCAATGCATGTAAGACATACTAAGTTTTACGCCACGGCATATAACTTCAAGTTAAAAGGTGATCATTTGTTCTCATAATCAGAGGAAATCTGTATCCTGAGGCACTGCTTCCCTTTGCATGGGATAGTACGTGAGAGACACTGACAAATCCACTCTCAAATAGTTCATGGCTACATGCTGTCATTTTCTACACCTTTTGTGCATGAATTTTCCAGAGAAAAACTTGATAAATGTGCTCAACAGTGCAGTAATATGCTGGACTGTCAATAATCTTAGCTTTATATGTAAAATAAATCACAATTTTCTAATCCATTTTCCAACATCAGAGATATTTAGTTCATAAGAACAAATAAAATTGCAACATATAAATCATTGTTCATTTCTAAAAGTCAAGAGGACTGAATTGGCAGCTACAATAGGAATAATGTTTCAGATGTAAGAGTTAAGTATTTAAAAACAATTTACCTTTTTGTTCTGGTAATATTAAAAAAAAAGATCCTCAAAGAAGGTTCTAGCATCAGAGTTGGTTATAACAAACCATAATAAAGTAATTACAGCTTGGGTTTCTATTAAGTTTCTTGCCATGTAAATGTTCATTTATCTAAAATTTGCTTAAAACAAATAGATTAGATTCATTTCAGGAACAAGAATGACACGACTTTTCTGTTAACACTGATTAATGATTTCAGTTTCTAATGTCATTAGTCAACTATCATCATTTTATCATTTGAAAAATGGTCTCTCGAATCTGTGGGTCTCATCTAGACATGAATGGTTTGCCCATTTCTTATATTCTACTGACCTCTAGAGACTACATACATGTGTATATAAATCATATGTGATATTTGACTGTAAACACATAAAATACATCCATTATAAATGTCATGTAGATTGAGGATAAAAGGATCTCAATTACGTAAACCCACTTCACTTTGGAAAAACAGGCACAATGCCATGGCTCTCAAACAAAACCTTTTGTGTGCGTGTTTAGTACGAATGTGGACGACGCTATTCCGTGTGCTCTTCACTTGCGTGAGTGACGTGCAGGACTCACAGAATAGTGAATATCAGACTAACCGATCCTGTCTTTGGTTTGTGACCTGCATCCACAGTAGGTGGTGAAAGAGAATTCAGACTCTCTGGCCTGGCTTTTTCATAAACCCAGATTTATGTGTAGCTGGGAGCAGATCGTTTTATGTGACGATCTTCTCCCTCCAAGTCAGAAGTCTCTGTATTTCTTTGCAATCTCTTTTCCTGACTAGACGGAGCACGGAGAGGATAGAGTTACCTCGAGAAGCTCAGAGGGCTTTGTGGCCTGTGCTTTTTTTCTCTCTCAATGTTTCCGATTATTAAATATATTCATGTCTGGAAAATTCAACATTAAAATAATTTCCAATTTCTGACTAAATCATGAGATCCTTAAGAGTCATGTCCTCGGCTGGGAGTGTAACTCGGTGGTAGAGTGTTTGTTTAGCATTCACAAGGCCCTGGTTCTATCCCCAGAACCAGGGGCAAAAAAATTATGCTTTGTTCATCTTGACATCCCTGGTCCCTAGCACCTGGTATGTCAGATTATGGGAAATTAATAATGGCAACTGGAAAAGCTACAATATTTTGCCAGGAATATATCTACAGTGTATCTTATCACAGAAATACCCACTTTTTCTCTTTTTCCCTTTTTCCCTCTCTCCCTCCTCCCTTCAGTATAGATACATATACAGATATATACACATATATGTATTCTCTACATATATATGTGTATATATATATAAGTATACACACAAATATAAATGCTAAAACATGCTCTATATATGTAGCACTTGTGACTACATTTACCAATGTTTTTTTCTAATAGTACTTTTACATTTTTAGTTTTATATACTATATTACTATTTAAATTCTCATTTAAAACATGGATTGAAAACTATTGGCCATTATACTACATCATTGGCCATATCTGAACATTCAAAAACTTCAAGTAAATTTCTTCTAACAGGCTCATTTTTAATCTAGTGAGAAAAGAGTACTTTTAAAAGTACCAGGGAGACAATACTACTTGGTGCCCTTTAGCCTATCATGTCTGTTATATTATATAGTGTGGACTTTACCACTTACATTACATTATATATTTAGAAATAGAAACATCTTGTGAATTTGATCAGGTACCTCATGATGCAACTAGTTGTTAATGTTCACATTTGTCTAATAGGAATGATATAAGAGAAGGTGCACTGTTTGACAGGAGAGTGTTAGAAAGTGGTCGATGTAACCACAAGATTTTAACAATGTCCACACCGCAAGAATAAGAGTAGGAAAGGACATCAAAACTTGGCTCTGTAGTAACATTCAGTGAATCAGATCCTGCTCCCTATTCTTTAAACGTGGAAGGTGGCTGCAGACTTCCACACGTATTCTATGGTTATATCCTTTCTGGAAAGACCAGCTCTAATTCCTATCCTTTTATCGTTTTAGCCTAATTCTGATGTCCAAGAGGCCCTGAGGTCTTTGGGACTATGAAGACTTCTGTGGGTCAAATCCTAAAATAAACAACTTGTAGATGATTGGTATCCAGCCAACGATGAAGTAGAACTGAACAGGTGTTGCAGAATAACTAACTGGGATATAGGCACCAATAACCCATTTTTTGCGTTCAACAATAGAAGAAAATGCTAATCAGAACCCTGATGTACTTTGAAAGGTTCCCTTGCTAGGTCCATGTGACCTATCCAAAGACCTGCTAGGCCCAGTCCCCATCTACTAAGTAAAAATGATTTGGCATCATTACGTCTGGTCAATTTACCTTTTTATTTTTTAAGGTAGGTATAATATTGACACATAAAGAGGTATAGTAAGCCATCATTTGTAATGAGAAAGATGTCCCCTTACCCCCGAATTGAAATTTAGCAGGTCAATTTTTGTGAATAGCTTCAAAAACCAGATTTTTTACATAATTACACCTTCTGAATGATAATTCACTGGTTCGGATTTTGCTGCTCAAATGTTCCCTTCCGTATCATTAGCAGAGGTGCCAACAGTTACAGAAACGATTCATATCAGATAGTTAGAGAAAAGACAGGGGAGTCAGAGAAGAAATCTGAATAATCCCTACACTGGAAATTCAAACCCTGGATAATCAGGACTGTACTATGTAGTCAATTAGGATTCTGTCCAGTTAAGAGAAATTCCTAATCCATTCAGTTTCAAGCCTGTAAAGTTACATTTCTCAAAAACTTGTATTTTGGCCTCCAATGGCTTAAAAAGTTCTCTTTACTAGATTGTCTCCAATTATAGAAATCCTTCCCAAGTATGAGGCTGCAGAAGTATATTAAACCTGCAGGATTCCATGTAGCTGGCTGTTCTACAGAGCTTTACAGCACACTCAATCTTGATGCATGAGGTAATACTACCAAAGCAATTCGCCACAATTTGATAATGCTATTTGTTCAGATCACAAGTGTTGTCTCACGTGGAGTTGGGGAGCCAGTTGTCTATGAATATAAAATTCAGAATAGTAAACAAAGGGAGGTACGGATAAATTTATACTAATTTTAAGAATATTCCTCCAACCTGTACATGTATGCAAATACACACACACACACACACACACACACACACACACACACACACACACACAGACTATTGCCACTGTGGATTTCAACATATCTCTTGCCTGCTCAGCAATGATGGAAGAACTACAATGACTCCAGATCTGTGATCAGGACTAGATTTAGCCACGACTGTCAGACATAAGCCAATGGTAAAAAAGCTGCTCCCATGCAAAGCTCAACTTTAGTACTGCACCAAAAGGTGGTTGGTGCCTAACAAATAAGATAGTAATAATATAGTTGTACTAAGATACATATCTCTAGTCAATAAAAGGATATATTTGTTATGGATTTATGGCTGCTGATATTTCCAGTGTTTTTAGGACCCTCTGCAAATGCACAGAAGCAAAACAGGCAAATAAGGCAGGCTGGAGAAAGCAGAAAAGAAAATCCACCTACATTCAAGGTATGAGACAATAATTTCTAAGCCTTTGGGATCTATTTTTTCCCTTGCATTGTAATGCAGTCAAGTGTATGGATGACGCCTTTTGTGTTTGATAATGTCAAGTGTGAATGTCATGGGCAGCCCCCCATCTCTGATGGTATTAAAATGGTGGGAAGATGAAAAGCTTGGAAAAGTAAATGGAACAAATTAAATTAGAGTGGCTGGAGGACAAGGAAAGTCACTTATCAATAGTTTCATTCTGAGGTAACAGAGGCGACCCTGTCCATCTAAACAAGCCGGTGAAACCAGCATGTCTGAGAAAACGTGTAGCACTCCTCTTATTTAATTGTGATATTAATTATTTTTGCTCCCTCTCATTGTGCAGACCATTGAACAGAAGAAAACATCTCATATCTTTACATGGAAACTCCCATTAGATAATCTGAGTAGTCTCCACCCCTGAGCTTGTCAGTCAAATACACTTGATGTCAAAGAGTTCAGGTGCTCTAGTTAAGGTTTGCAGAAAGAGACCAACAACACAAGCAAATCAGGGAGGCCATTAATTCCAATAAATTAACTATACACCCTTGCAGAGAGGAGAAAACTCTCCAAGATCATACAAATCCACCCTAATCAATGTCAGGAAACCAGAGGTAAACATAACACTAATTGATCACGCCAAAATAACACAGACAGAACCCCACAGTTTCTGAACTATGTGGCTTATCTTCAACAAGTGGAGATTCTTCTTGTAAAAACATGAACACCACGCATACACACAGAACCCCTCCCTAATGAGGCCATGACATCTATGGTACAGACAAGAAACTGCGATAATTATAAGAGGAAGGTGTGTGTCACAGCCACTCTCCCTACCCTTAATAGTGCTCAAGTTTACCCTCTATGTCTAGGCTAATCAATGGAGCATTCACTAGCCTCCAGCTTCAAGACTAGGGCTTCTACTTGTTTTCTCAACAACATCCCTAAAAAGTAAAGCAGTACCCTAAAAGTATCATTGTCTATAGCCATACTACCCTGATCTCATCTGATCTTGGAAGCTAAGCAGAGTTGGGCCTGATTAGTCCTTGGATGGGAGACTGCCTGGGAATACTGAGTGCTGCAGGCTTGGGAGAAGGACCGGACAGCCCGTTCCTGAAACAGTCAGCCACTGAAAACCCTATGAATAGCAGAGAAGCACTGACATAGTGCTGGGCATGGCACAGTGTCGAGTAGTGTTTCATTTTGTTGTACATCCGGTCACTAAAAGTTGGACCTGACTCTGAAGCACCTAACAACAACGTAAGTATCAACACCTCCTTATGGCTCGCATTTAATGGCAGAATAGATGCCCCCTAGATAGCTATTTCAGAATCTCTTGGGGAAGCTATGTAGCATAGTGTAGATCCATGATCCCACTCCTTCCTCATTCCCATACCTTGTTTTAATTCCTCTGCAAGCTGCCAGATCACATCCCTCTAGTAGCTACCCAATACTTTAGCTTGCCACTCAAAGGTCTCCATTGTACTAGCGTCAGTCATTGTTTGGGGCACTGCTTCCTCCATGGTCCGCCTCTGATAGTGCTGATTGGGATTATTTTAAGTTTTCATCTTCTATTCCTAATTTGCCTGCAGTAGTACCACCGTGGCATGCGATCCCCTCAGGTCTCAGAAGCTAAGCAGGGTCAGTGCTGGTTAGTCCACAGATGGGAGACCACCTGGGAACACCCAGTGCTATAGGCTTGGAAGGACCTGGCAGCCCACTCCCAAAAAACAATCAGCCATTGAAATCCCTCTGCATAGCAGAGAAGCACTGACACAGTGTTGGGCGTGCCACAGTGTCAGGTAGTGTTTCATCTGCCGTACATAGGGTCACTATGAGTCGGACCTGACTCCAAGGCAGCTAAAAACAACAACAACTCCTAATTCAAAGGATGCCCTCAGCCTACAGCAGCCTTTCCTCTTCTGCTTTGCTAAGGGAGAAAGTCAGGACCCCACACATCTGGCATATCAGCTGGTTTTCCAGGGAGCTCTCATAGCTCTGTTTCCATAAGGTTGTCAGTGAGAGGTCAGACATTTCTTGTTAGGTGTACCACTTGGCACATTTAATTCGTGGTACTTTGGGTATAGTCAGTGCTTGATAGTTACTATTAAGAAAGGAGAGCAAAAGGCACACAGTTAACAAAACAGAACTAGAATATGGAAATCTCCCAACAAATTGCAGAGCTTTACTTTTTAAAGACAGAAACAGAACAAATAAATTGCTGTTTCAAACACAAAATACGTATTTGAATCAAAGCAGAAAAATCCTGGAAGATCCTTACCCCTGTGGACTTCCAGTGCTAATTACAAAGTAGACATAGCTGACACTCATGCCTTCTAAATATAAGCTTTCCTCCTCCCAGAAAAAAAAATGAATGAGCGTTAAATCAAAATAGCCTATGGAGCATTTCACACCTCAGGAATGAAAACTGAGAAAAAAGTACCTCAATGCTAGAGAAAAACCCATCAGCACAGAACCAGGTCTGCCTAAGGTAAGAAAAACCAAACACTCTCCAAAATAGGTTGGACCCTTGTCCTCTCTGGAAGTGATTTTTCAATGCCCAACACTCCCCTCGCATTGGAAAAAAAATACGTACACTTCCCTCTCATGATTGAAATGGGTTAATTGATCATTTCCAAAAATAAATATTCCATAGATGGAGGTCATTGGTTGCCTGAAATTGCATCAGTTCGTGTCTGGGTACCAGAACCCTGGGCTCCCCTGGGACGGCTTTGTCATTTCATCAGAGTGATTACCAGCACAGTCGTTCCAGCGTGGTCCCCTCTCCTGCTAACGCTTATATTTGCTCTGCATTCCTATTTTCCCCATCAAGCCTGGTGACTTTTGCTTTTGGAAATCTGGCACTTAATATCCAATGTTAATTACATTTCCCCATTGTGAGGAAAATCCTATTGGGCTAATTTTTCAAAATCATATAATGAAAGAACTTCAGTGACAAACCATGGAGGCTTTCGATTGTTTTTATGGGTGGATCTATTTAGCACTTAATATTCAGTGGGAAAACAGTCTCAGCGCAATGAAATTCTATTACTTTAGAGGTGGCATGCTTTTAATTTCTTAATATTTCATTACATGTTGGCAAGTGGTGCATATTTTTATAATGCGTTTGATCATTACTCTTCTCGGGGTATTCTATTTCAGTTCTTCCTCTGACATCATATTTGCATGTTAAAGGGTTTTAGCATTCAGGGATGAAATGTTCTGAATAGTAATGTGCAGTTAACTTGATTTTTTAAAAACGGAAAACAGCAAACAGATAGCATATATAGGGAGGAAGGAGAACAATCTTGTAATTTAAAAATCTAGCTTAAGTTTTAATGGCTTTCTATAGAACATCATAAAAGGTAATGATTCAATATAATTCATTAATTAGCAAATTATGCAAAACGCTATCAGCAGAGTTTGGGAAGAAGGATCTTTTTCTTTGCCTTTTATAAGTCTACTGCATTTCTTTCTTTTTTTTTTTTTCAGAAAAAAAAAAAAAAGATCTTTTCTTTGCTCTCCAGCAACATCTACTGGAAAAGTCAGAAAAATGCTATTTATATGAATCAAATAGTTTTGAGTAAGAATAGCTTTGATTACCATCTACCTAAAAAGTGCTTGCTGAACTACTGTCCAGTTTACGATGCAATTTTTTCCGCTTAACTGTAGTTGTACCCCATTCTCTAGGAGAGGAATAGTGGCTCAGTGATGCAGGCAACCAAGCTGCACCTTCGAATTTATCCCTGCCTCACCTTGAATAAGCCATTTCCACAAATAAAAGTCAAAAACATATGTGGGAGGCAATGAATAGGTCCTGGCCCATTTTTTCAACTTGTGCCACTTATTTAAGATATGATAATCATCACTATCAGTGGCAGAATAATAGCCCCCAATAATTAGGTGCAGCCAGAGTCAAAGAATTCATGTGAAAAAAAAAAATGGTATAGGAAAAGAATGAATTTGAGAAAAACGATTTTAAGATTCTGTGAAGTTTCTTAAGTTGAAAAAAAGCAAACTACATGTGGAGGTGATTTAAAAAACTTATTATGCTACCACTGGCACGTTTATATCAAGCATTCTACAGTGGCTTCTTTTTCCCATGTCTGCATCTCTCTCTGCTTTTCAAACGAGGAGGAAGAATTAAGTTTTCTTGCACCTCTATCAGGGGCTTCCCGGGGAACTTCTGCCAGAGCCTATCTCCGGGTGATGAGGTCTGATCAGACCCATAGTCCATTTGATCCCCACGGCCCAATATCCAGCAGTTCCTGGTGTCCTCATAAAACTGGATTCATGCCTTCACCCACAAGATGCCATTAGATGGTCTGGCAAGCACAAGACAGAACGAGGAATTCAGGAGCAGGTCCAGTTCAGAAACTCAGCAAGAAAAAAATCTTACCACCAAATATATCAAACAGTCTCTTCTAGGTGTTTACTGCACTCAACAATGGCGTGGGGGAACAGTTCTTTCTAGGACCAAACCTTGTAGAGTCATACAAGTCACCTTTCTGTATCTCATTCTTTTAACAGAATGGAGGACTTTTAATGTCAGGTCTTTCCCACTCCACAAAAATCACTTAAAATTGCATTGAAATATACCAGGAAACAGTCTCTGTAAAAACCTGAATAGAATTTGGATCTTAAACATCCTTAAATTACAAAGTTGGCCAATTAGAAGGTTTTTTTTTTTTTTTGTATTCTTAAATATTTCATTCACACCAGCGATAAATTTTATCAGCACAGGCAACAAACGCAAAAATCCACAAAGACAGAGGTTAAAAACAAATAGGTGAAACTTTAAAGCAGCAGCAGCAGCAGCAGCAGCAACAAAAATCCAGTGCTGAAAGATCCAATTGTATGGTATTTTGTGTTTGTTCAATGTCAAAATAGATGTGAGCCTTTTTAAGCTTCACCCCCAAGCTCTTTAAAGGAGACACGCCATCAAATATAATCCACAACTCCCATTCACACTGCACAAAAGGGACACCTTCCGAAAAGCTGCCTACAGTGGAGGGCCACATGTGTCCCAAATTTGGGGTCCCCACACAAAGTTCAGACTTGAGCCTGATAATTAGCCCCAACATCCTCAAGCCGCTTAAAATCCAGACGGGTTTTTTCCACCACCACCTCCAGAGCTAACTCCCTTCTCAAACTGCCACGAATCAGCTACCCCAATTATTTACCGAGTCCATTTCTAAAGCACGCCTTCCCCTGATGTTTTAACTTCATATTTCATTTGGGACAACACTGAGTCTCCATTTGGGGATCATCAACCTGACTCAGGTTAAGGAGATACAAGAAGTGCCTCACCCACAAGATCCACGCCAAGCAACCCCAGCAGCTCGCCTTAAATAAACTCTGGTCCTCCCCTAAGCCTCCAGTGAAAAATTATTATAACGCATCAGAAGTTCAGTTAGAAGAAAAAAAAAAAAAGATTCAAATCCCAGCTGCCTCCCAGGGTTTAGGTCCTGGAGTTCCAAAACGCAGTATCCATCGGATGATTATTTCTTCCCCTCCCGTTCTCTGTTTAGGATTTCACGTAATGCAAAGTGCCAGCCTGATCAAAATCGTCTTTCCCGTCCCTCTCCTTAAATACAAGGGAGGAGAAATCACCGGGCACCAACGCATGCACGGTACAAATCTGTTTTCAATTGAATTTGCTGCATGCTCCAATTCATCAAAATTAACACAGGTACTTTCTGCGTTAAACAAAAGGGAGCCGACTGGGAGATCGGCTTCTGCGCGATGCCTCCCTCAATTACCGAGCGGTGGAGACAGATCTAACTGAGCCGCTGGGTCAGACCCGGATCGCTCCTACCTGGCTCGGCTGCAGGCTTCCTCCCCTTGCTAGCAGCGTGCAGCATGTCTAGCTCGCTCCAATCCTCGCCGCCGGTCTCAAATGACACCGCTAAGTCCACCCCCTCGCCGCGCGCCCTCTTCTTCCTTCTTCCTTTTCTTTTTCCTTCTTTGCTCTCTTCCTTCCTCTTTTTTCCTCTCCGGCGAGGACACGCTTATGGCAAGTGATTAGTTTTCGTTGCCCCTTTCAAGTCCCTCCTGCGGGAAGGAGCGGGGAGCGGCGTGACGCCACCTTTTAATCTTTTGTAGGAGTGGAGAGGCAGGGAAGGGACGCGCGGTCAGAGCGGGCTGCACGCATGACTCAAACTCGCAGGAGACGCCGCCGCTGCCTGGCTCGAGCGCGGGGACGGAGGGGAGCGGGGTCCGCGGGATGTGACAGCGCGTGTGCATCAAAGGCAGGGGACGGAGGGAACAATGAGGCGGGGAGAGACCGGGGAGGCAGGGCCCGGAGCGAAGGCAGAGCGGGTGTCAGGCGCAGGATCCGCAGGATAAAGCCACGGAGCGGTGTCTGGCAGCTTCTGTTTTTATCTCAGCGAGCTGGATACACTGCCTCTCTCATTTAGAAACACGCTGGTGTAGCTCTCAGGGTTGGAGGCTGAGATGGTCGCAGCGTGTCTCTGCTTTGGTCTGATTGGCATTTCACTGGGCGGCATACCTGTGATTTTTCTTTCTTTTTTTGGGGTGGGGGATGCATTTATGTGCAATTTATTTCGCATATTTATTTATGCAGGCAGAAACGAAAGCTGCTAATTTCTAGGGCAATTTGCAATGTAGTTTTACTGGCAGATGGAACTGTACTTACCATAACTGCTGAGAAACTGCCACGAGTAAACAAAAGAAGAAACAAATGCTGCTTCTTGATAATTGTCTTTACCAACAGAGCCCCCCACCAAAATATTAGCGCTTGCAGAACCGATGTTTCCCCTTTCAAGTTGAAAAGGTGTTTCTCTTCCTCAGCTTTAGAGATAAACGCGAAATGAGAGGGAAGACATGGTGTTTGAAGGGAAGGTGCTGGGAAGAGGCATTTAGGAAAGTGAAAACCTAAATTCTTCCTGGTTTCCCTCCAAACGTGACACCCAAATTACTTTCTAGAGTCCTGGGGCAGACTTTTCGCATCACTATTGCTACAGACTTTTGCTGCCTCTGCTTGCCTTCCTGTACCGTTTTTTAAGTAGGTTCCATGTTTAAAACAAAGTCAGAAAGAAATGATTTCCCAATTCAAATCGTTTCAAATGCTGTCTCACCAGCTTTGTTCCATTTCCGCTCCTCTCCTGCCACATGGGGGCCAGGATTACACAGTTAAATTCCCTCAGTGACCTCTTTTATAAGGATGTAAATTGCTGATTCCAAGGTCAAGTATTTGGTATAAGTTCAGTTATTGGCGAAAATGACTGCCTGCTCGCCATGGTAACCTAAGCTAACGCAGTAGTCAGCCAGCAGGAAGAGGAGACGCCCCACCTTTGGATGGACCATCTTTTTGAAATTAACTCTAATGTCAGAAGGTAAATTCCATATGCCCTACTTACAACAGTTACCATTTTGGAAAAACTAAAAAACAACAACAGCACTACATACTTGATCAACTAGATTATTTCAACCATGTTATATTCCAAGAATCAGCATCTTAGATTTTGGAATTCCCACGTGAGCCACCAGATACAGGATGAGAATCTGTCTAAGAAGAGTAACACCCCCTTTGCCTGCCCTGTCTGCAATGTGGTATCCAAAGAGCGGGTGCTTAATCTTGTTAAACTCGGAGTGCTATACTTTTCATCATTTGCCAATGGGAGGATATGTTTTTCACTTGGACCCAAATAAAGAAGTCCCCCTGCCTCCAATGTGCTCAGGATGAAACTCTACTTATCATGAAGGTGGCACAGAGAATGGAGAACACACAGGAGCGGAACAGAAGGCAGCTGGCCAGCGAACAGAGAGTGCTCAGATGTAGATGGGAAAGAAAGCTGCAAGGCCCGGCAAGCTGCAAGAGAAGGGGTGCCTGGTAAATTTGGAATTCTCTGTAGACATTTCACAGAGTGCATTGGAAGCAGCCTCCTCTAAATGACATTATTGATAGAGGGTGTATACTTAAAATTAACTTTATACGGGGAATACATGGACTGAAGAAATTTTCTACCAAGAAAAATAAAGACCCAGTTACAAGGACGCAACTATTTCAGCACCATAAAAGCAGGGGAGAGGGTCTGGGGCTAATTGAAGGAGATCAGCAAAACATAGTCAATGAAACATAAAAAGAAATCAGGGCCAGACAAAAAAGAGAGATTTTTTTTTTAAAGCTATAAATGGCTATCAGTGGTGATGCTTATTTTTACCACTTCCTTTGTGAGGAGGTGGGTACCTTGAGTAGATACCATTTATAGTCTTGAGATATATATGATTTATTCCAAAGACATCTTGATATCTGATTATACTGGGGTGCCAAAGATGGCTCAAGTCTTGTAACTATTTCTTACTGGAATGTGACTTTTACATGACATCTCTGTCACAGAGCTCTACGTTCATTAGTTTTGATTACGGCTACCACACAGTAGTTAAGTTCCCAGTGTTTGGAGCTAAGCAGCCTGCGGTTGAATCCCAGCTCCACCACCTGCTGGCCCTGTGGCCCTCTCCAAGTTATTTTGACTCTGGGTGGCTGTTTCCTCATTGTTGCTGCTGCAGTTGCAGTTCTAGGGGGCTGAACCCAGGGCCTTACCCATATTTTGTAAGTGTGTCCTGCCACTGAGCTGCACCCCCAACCTCCTTTTTATTTTTATTTTTAAAATTGAGATGGGGCTTGCTAAATTACATGTTGTTGTTGTTGTTAGGTGCCGTCGAGTCGGTATTCGACTCATAGCGACCCTCTGTACACCAGGGGAAACACTATTGTCAGTGCTTCTCTGCTGTTCACAGGGTTTTCAATGGCAGATTGGTTTTTGGGAGGGGGTTGCCAGGTCCTTCTCCCAAGCCTACAGCTTCTGGTGTTCCCAGGCGGTCTCCCATCCAGGTACTAACCAGGCCTGACCCTGCTTAGCTTCCGAGATTGACGGGATCGGATTCCACAGGGCTATGGCTGCAGGCTGCTAAATTACATAGGCTGCCTCTAATCTTGAACCTGCGATGCTCCTGCCGCTGCCTCCCAAGTCACTGGGATTATAGGCGTGCGCCACTGCGCCCAGCTGTTCTCTTCTCTTAACATGGGTGTAATTCTCTCCGCCTCATGGACTGTTTTAAGAATAAGCAATGCATGTGCTATGGCGGGTTTTGTTCCTAGCACATAGCGAGTGCTTTGTGCACGGTCACTTCTACTGTTAGGAGATCCATTCCACACCTTTTTAAAAAATTTTAATGGGCAACAGACAATATTTCATCCCCTCAAAATGGATGACTCACAGAGACCTGTTTCTACTCTGACCTTCCTTACGGGCTTTAGTTATTCCGACTACCCTCTGGGTCTTTCTGCTTGGATAATGTGCTTAAAACTCAACAAGTTCTACAACCAGACAGATGAATCTGCCCTCCAAGCAAGCTCTCTCTCCACACTCCCTCACCAGTGTAAAAATATAAAAACCTTGGAGTCGCTCAGGGGCCATTGCTTTCCTTTCTTCCTAATCACTCAGTTATCAGCATCTCTCAAATATCACTCCCACATCGCTCAAGCATCTGACCGTTGCATTTCCAGACCCCAGGCCCTTCCTGATGCCCACGCTGTCGCGGCCGCCCTCTCACGCAGCCCTTCTCTGTGTTTTTAATTTCTGTGCTGAAGCCCATGCAGATATGTAGCACCCACTGCTGGGACATTGCTAGGGTCCTGCCAGATTGCAACACCATTGCTTCCCTTCTGGGGAAATCAGAGGATCTGAGTGAAGGAGAGGGACATTACGCTGGGGTGACCTTGAACTGTCTCGCATGTACAAAACAGCCAATCTCTGGCAAACCAGTGCTTCATGATTCATGCCTTGCTGGTTGTGACACCTCTCTCCCCACCCTCGTGACACAGCCTACTGAGAACAACCATTTTAAGAGGTTTTCTTCTCTTCTCCGATTCATCCTTCACGAGCCAGAATAACCTTCTTAAAATGCCACTCTGAATGACATCCATTCCCAATAGTTATTGATTGGTCAATTGAAAGCCTGCTTTATTTCATTATCTTATGTATCGGCTTAAAAATCGCCAAGGGTTCACAACTCCGTAGAGGCTAAAGTGCAGATTTCTGTGCCTCACATTCAGTCACCTCTGCGTCTGACACCGTCCTACCCCCGTGAACGTTCTTTCTCTTGCTAGCGCAGGTGCTCCTTTCCCCCCCGCCCAATCTATCTGCAGCCCCTCCAGAGTCCCATGGACATTCCTTGATCTCCTTAGAACGCCCTCTTCTCCTTCATTACAACATAGTTAACGACAGTCTCTTTATCTAAGACCAGAACAAGTTACGAGTCCTCCAGAAAGATGTCCTTGACCTTCCGGTTTACAGCAGTGAAATTGCTTTAATCACAGTAGCTATCGAAGGGCCCCGGGAAAGGTGGTGTACAACATAATTAGAAGCTTGGCTTTGGACTTGGCCGTGGGTCCAAATCCTGACCCTGGAATTTGCTTCCAAATTGTCAAACATTGGTCAAGTTCTTTTCTCTCTAAACCTTACTCTCCTCATCTGTAAAACACGTTGAGGACTTTATTAGCTAATAAAGGTAGAGCAATTAGCACAAATCTTAGTTTTTAGCTAGCAACCACACAATAAAAACTAGTTAGCAAATACAAGTGCTTCTTAAGGAAAATAGGCTCAGTACTGCCCCTAATTTCTAAACCCTACAACAATCCACCAATGGCTGTTACTAGAACCATTTTACGGAAGACCAAACTGAGGTTTAGCAAAATTAACTCACTTGACACCACACAGCAAACAAATGGCAGAGCCAGAATACCAACCTTTGTCTTTCTACCTTCTAGTTTTTTATCTACATCAATCATATAGATCTTAGCCTATGCCACATTAACTTATTATTATTTGTGTTTTCAGGTTTTGGCCCCATGTTTCCATGTACCCTAATTAGGCCCCATGTACTCTAAATGAAACAATATTTATGTTTTAAACATCTCTGCATCTTTAGTCCCTTCCATAAATCTTTAAACAAAGTAGTTTGCTTACTCGATAAATGTTTGTTGACTGCTTGATCATCCGTGCTCATGAAGATTAAAGTTTTTAACCACATTTCAATTCAGAGACACTGTTTTTGGAGGAAATGGTTCCATCACCCTTTCTATGAACACCATCATCATTATACAAAATAATATAAAAGACAGACATTACATGGGAACGAGCCATGCAGATAGGAACGAATGGAATCCTCTTCGCAAAAGCTGTAGGAAAATGATAATCATCGATTGGGTTCCTCATACGTGGCATTTGTATTCCACTTGAAGATGGGCCCCTGAGGCACCCATTCCATGCATGAGAAGGGGAGGTTATTAGCTGAAAGCTATCCTTTTAAGGTTACACGGAAAGGCAGAAATAGCCATTCAAACACCCAGTGTTCAGTTATCTTTAATTCTTCTTTATATGTAAATGCAATAATTACGTTCTCATTTATTTTCTCTCTGGCTGCATCAATATAATATGAAAACAACCTGGAATAACACAAAAATTCAGTCAGCCAATATGTGTTTCTGTGTACATGGTAATGAACAATATTGTTGAATTTTAACAAGTTGAATGGATGTTTTGATTTAATACACACACGCATGCTTGTGCGCGCGCACACGGAGTCTCTGTGTATCTGGACAAGTAAAAAGCAACAAACCTAAGAAGAGAAACCTCCGGTGCTCCCCAATAGGATAATCAATGATATCAAGCACTTACTGTCTTGTACCTGTCTTGTAGCATTTGCATAGAGTTGTTCATGGCCGCCTTTCTGGTACAGTGTGTGTGTGACATAAATGAACGGCTGAACAGAACCCTTCCCAGTTCTGCCTGTGTCCATCTATTTCCCATAATTTACCTTACCACCTTCACATGTTCTTCTGTGAAATGTACGCTCCTTTCTGTTCAACAAAGAATTTCCTCATCCTCAAAGAATCCTTCCTAGAACCACGGTAGCTCGTGGTGCATGTTCTTTTCTCAAATCTCAAAGCATCGTTGCCTTGCATATTTTCTTACACACGATTTTCTGACTAATGTCCTGTGTTTGCCTATCTCATACTGTCAGTGAACTGTTATCGTCACACATTACAGGATCACTTTTACTGGATGCCTACCTTATTTCATATATGGATTTTAAGTTTCCTGAGGATTGCAAGAACCAAGTGCCTTTACGTTTTTGTATAATATATATTACTATTCCTAGTACTACTGTCTACAGAGCATTTGTTTATGAAAACATATTGATTTGGTATTTATACTGAATGTATGGATAGGTATATAATCCTATCCTTTAGAAATTATGGGAAAGAACTTATAATACATTCTCCGGCCTTTAAGAAACTACTGTAGGAGTACCGCTGGAATAACAGTAAAAGTGATAACATTTTTGTAGTTTTGTCACCATGGGGGTAACCTAAAAGGCTTTATTTACTTTATCATTCATATTTTTGAGCGTATGCCTTGAGTCAACCAATGTTCAAGTTAATGTTGAAATTAGCTCAACCCATCAAACTGATAATTTCATGGCAGACAGAATTAGCAACTTGGCCTCTGGAAGAACGTAGTTTTTTCCTAATCACTTACACGTTAGTTAGAAGTCAGTTCTTACTGGACCATTGGCAACTAGTCTTTAGAGAGAGAGTTTCTCAATCCGATAGGGTCTCTGCTGTGGGGTCATTTTTGGCCTAATTATACACTCATTTCTTTTGGGGTTGTTTTTCTTTAGGGTGACTATGATAGGAAAATACATTGCAGAACTCACCTCCTCCTAATAAGTCTCTCTTCTTGGACAAAAAGGAGGTTTCTTCACCCTCATAGTGCTTCTGTCTGGATTCACTAGAAATTCATGCTACTGTAACCGTCTATAAATTACTGTTTTTCAAGACGAAAAAACAAACACTCTTCCAAGTATGAAAGAAAGCATAACCTTTGAAGTTTCAATAACAACCTTAATCTATCTTTCTTATTTGTAAAGATGAGATAATTCAGGTCCATTTTCATGTCTATTTCCAACATTCTAATAAGTACCTAATACGATTAAAGGTTTGTGATATAAATAGTTTTCTGAAATTAGTTTATTGAATATTGTAATTACATCAGATCTCATTTAGCCAATTAAAACCAACTATTTTGCTTATAGAATTGCTAACATTAATTACCATCTTCTGGCATTTGGGTTTTTGTCTGCTGAACAGAAGTTGGTCTTGCTTGTTTTCCATTTTTGTTTTGCATCATAAACAACTCCTTAAGTGAAAACCATAGAAGCATCCACCTAATCATAAAGTAAAAATGGAAAGTAAATCAAGAGAGAACCTCAAATCTCTGCTTCCCATGGTGGACTGAATAGAGTTGGCCTCAATGAAACTCTAAGTAAGAATTTATGTTCCTCTCCATTGAGTTGAATACAGGCTTTGGTGGACTGTTTGGTTCTTGTTACTGATGTTTTTCAATACGGAACATTTGAAAGCATCCAACCAGAAGTTGCACAATGATCACAGCCTTGAACATATTCATCAGAAAGATGCAGTCACTGCTCTGGGTTTTATTTTTACAGTAACTAGTGCGCTTCACTGTTTGCCAGTTTCTTCAATACTCTTACCCATGACAATCACAAAAGCAATTCACAACCTGACTTATCAGATAGTTCTGTTTTACAATAATCTGGTTGCTATTTGTAAAATCCAGGATAAAACAGTGCAATTTCTGATGCTGAGTATCTGAAAAGCTCTGGAAGCTGCTAGGCAGAGATATGCACTAAAATATGTAATGCGATGGAATTACAACAAACAGACATTCTGGAGGGTGCACACTCTAGTGCATTTCAGAGTATGTGACATTTCATGGTGCTACTTTCGAGATTTGCAAATAAATTTTGCATTTAGACTACCCCCTTTTACCCAGATTTTCTTAGCTCCAGCTTTAACTCTTTCATTAAAAAAAGGTGGCACGCTCTTAAAAAGAACAATTGGTCAAATGCAATTGCCATTGAATAACTGTTTCTAGAAGAAAATGAATGTAAGGATCCCAATTAAATAGGTTTTTCTTTTTCATGAGCTACTCCTAAATCTCTAGATGCACTATGAAAGCAACTGCTTTCTGACGAGAATTGAACTAACATAAAAAGTGGTGATTTTAACAGCTGACAAATCCCCTTTAATAAGGGGCTTACATAACAACAAGCGAACCACTTTTCTCATGATTACACTGGCAGATGTCAAAGTCTAGTGCCATAGATACTCCTTTAGAGCGCAGACACATCAGTTCAACCTTTTGGGGTGTTTTCATGACCACATGTGAAAGAAATGGGAGTAACATACCACTGAGAGGCAGTATAGTGCAATAAAAAAGTTATCATATTTCAATCCTAGATTTGCCACCATCTCAATCTATAGCATTGACCAAATCACTTACCCACTATCTGTCTCAACTTCTCCATCCAGTCAATGGGACCAACATCTCCCAGTTTATAATCATGCTAACAAAAAGCATTAGCTCACTTATAAAGACAGAGCCCCTAGCCTTTCTTTATGCAGTTAGATTCCACCAAAGCTATATCTCCTCCAAAGAAATAAGAAATTGTATTCTGGAAGTTAAATACTCTTCTGGAGGCTGCTGGGCATCATTTAGTAGAGTGAGGTAATAAACCACTCAATAATACTGCATTGGCTGAAAGAATTAATGCAGCTCACCTCTGCTGCTGTGAGTGCAATACCATGTACTCAGAGGATGCTCAATAAATATTAGCTGATGATGATATTGACAGGGTGCCATGTACAGTCACAGCACTAAGTGAATTACGAAGTTTACAATTGTTCAGAAAACTGATTGAATAATTACTGGCAATAAAAGAAACCCGTGCCTGACCTCACTGCCTTTATTATGATATCATCTCATGCATAGTAAGAGTATCACCAATCCCTTGAAGCTCAACAGCCTGTCCTCAAGACTTGGAAGATTAAAAATAAGGTTATCCTTCAAAATAAAACTAGAATCTGGGCACTTTCTCAAACATCCATTGCCATCACCCTGGTGCAGCCCATTGTGTCTTTTCTGGACTATTATAAACCTTCCAATTGCTTTCCATGGTTCCTACTTTTGGCCCCGATGGCTGCTGGTTATGCTAAGGCCACCTGACGTGTCCCATCTTCATGCAGCCACCCTCTTATATGGTCCTCTCCCTCACTGACTGTGTGACTGGTCTGGCAAGTTGCTTTGGCCAACAGGACACAGGCAGTCACGCTACAAGCAAAGGCAGGGTCAGCTCTGAAGCACTGGGGCTTCCCTGTTGGAATGGGGCCACCACCGTGAAAGAAAACCTTTCCTGGCCTCCAAGAAAATGAAAGACCGCCTGGACGGAGAAGCTCAAACATCTCTGGGGTCCATCCCTGACCTGCCCCACTAGCAGGATGGAACTGTATATGTGAATACCAACACTTGAGAAATAATATTTTACTCTTGTTTCAAGCCACCAAGTTAGTATAATTGTTACCTGGCAATGGATAACTGATACAGCCCCATAGTGATTATTCTCAATTTCGCAATCAGAGTGAATCTTTCACGAGTGTAAACCAGACAATCTCATTCTTCTGTTAGAAACCATCTCAGAGTTCCTCATCTCAGAGGAGTAAGTCTTTCTAACATTCTAAAGGCATGCTCTGCCTTTGCCTTTAGCACACCCGATCTCAACCTCCTACTAAATTTCTCCCTCATCTTTTTAGGTGCACAAGCCTCTGCCTGGGCTGGGATTTAGCTCAGTTGATAGAGTGCTGCGCTACAGTCTCTGAGGTCCTGAGTTTGATTCCCAGCACCGCAAAAATGGGAGAAGGGCCTGGCAATCCACTCCCAAGGCAATCCCGAAATAGTCAGCCATTGAAAACCCTGTGAGGGTCTCTATGAGTCAGATACCGACTTGACGGCACCTAACAACAACAACAAAGCCTCTGCCTACAAATGTACTTCCTTGTGAACACGGATTATTCTTGTACCCTATTTTGGAGGTTTCCTTCACCATTTTCTTGTACAGTGAGATTTATGCTAATCACCCAATTAGAAACCACATCGTTCCAGGCAAGGTGGCTTGCCTATAATCCCTGAAACTCAGTGGACTGAAGCAGGGTTGCGAGTTCGATGCCAGAGACAGGCTGTGCAATGTAATGAGACTCTGTCTAAAAACAAAAAGTAAACTGAAAAAGGGGCTGGAAATGTAGTGCAATGGTTGAGCACTTGGCTAACATGCATGAGGCCCTGGGTTCAACCACCAGGACTGCAAAACAAACAAACAAACAAACACCCACAAAAAAGGGTCACCTGTATCACCTCCTCATTCCAAGTTCTCTATATGTCTAATTCACTATATAGTTTAATTGTCTTGGTCCACGTCTGACTCCCTGTTTGAGAATTGCAAGCTCCAAGAGGGCATTGTTGCTTGCTAGATGTCCATACCTAGAACACAGGTAGATTTAACAAGTCTTTGCTAAATGGCAAAGTGAAGCCTTCTGGGTTAGGGCATCCAGGGCTGCAGATTGGGTTTTCCATTGAGTGATATTGCTAAGAGGGAGTAAGTTCTGGAAGGGCACCCAGCTGGTATAACTTACAGAGATGTAAGAGATGAGGCTTCACGTCACAGAACACAGATGTGGCCTGTGGTCAAGGAAAAGAGAAGGTCAAGAAGATTCTACTTAACCAGGTGTTTTTTTTTTTTCAGCTGATAGAAGAGACATCAAAATAAAGAGAGGGGATGCCACACCAGATGAGCCACCTTGGAAAGGCTAAGCAGGAACCTGCAGAATGAAAGGAGACTCTCTAAGCCTTCTTGAATCCTCAAAGCAAGTGGTACAAAGGGTAAGGTGCCTCCAAAGGGTATATTGGTACATTGGATCTGTTTTTTTATCCCCCCTACTGAGGATTGAACCCAGGGCCTCACGCTTGTGTGCTTTGCAAGTACTGAGCCACTGAGCTGTACCCTCAGCCCATTTTTTACTTTTTTTGAGACATCTTCCTAAATTATACAGACTGCCTCTGGTCTTGAACTTGCGATCCTCCTGCCTCTGCCTCTCAAGTCACTGGGATGACAGGCATGTGCCACGGTGCCCGGTTGTACATTGTATCTTTTTTAGGAAGACAATGTTTATGATATATTTGTAACTTTTTCAGAAAAAGCCTAAAAGTACAAAGAAAGCTATTTTAGGATTTGTCTTTGCATGCCCATGTCAGGGTTGAGAATGCACACTACACCAACCCTACTGCTGCAGTCCTTCTGTATGTGCCCAAGAAATAGTTCATTGGCATTGATGCATCATAAACATGTATATGACAAAGCTCGCCCACCATTTTCTTGCAAAGTGGGCATCTGATTTGATCGATCATAAAACTGGCAAAGCACCTGTCGCAGGCTTCTGTTTAGATGCTTCGCTTTGTAAGCTCTTCACGGGAGGAGAAGGTCCAGCTTGCACAGGCTCAGCCTGGGCTGCAGGGCAGCTTCCAGCGTGCGGCACAGGTGTGCAGCCAATAATTTACCTTAGTTAGTGCAGAGCAGACGTGACCTGGGTTGTCTGAACTTCACCTCGCTGCCTCCATCTTTGTGCAAATCTCTCTCCAAACTCTCTGTTGTCCTCTGGCCCACACCTCATTTTCCCTGCTGCTTTGCAATTATTTATTATCTGAGACTATAATTGTATTGTTTATAGCAGGCATGCAAACTCTATTGTTAGGACAAAAAATTGCCTCTTAGCCCAACTAGATTTCTTCTATATAGGGAATAAAGGAGGTTGGTCTCTTAGAGCTTTGAATATGCAGCTCTCTATGTTTGAGTTTCCTAAAAATGAAAATTGCCACGAAGCAAAGTATGCAGGAGACAAATGAATGTATACTACTGCAGCCTGGCACTCCTGCTGATGAACGATGCCCCCAAGTGACCAGGGGCACTTGCTAACTCAGTACCGTAGCACGTGCTTTCAGAGGGCTGGCAAGAGCCAGCCCTCCCCAGTAGCAAATTCCTGCCCCCTCACCAACTCTTTAACCATTTCCATTAATCATTTTTGGCCTTTTCAAACCAAAACACCACCAGGCTCCACAATGATTCTAGCCCGGTAGATTATGAGTCTGAAAGATGGCTCTAGGGCTCAGTCTTGTTTTTTTATGGTCCTGATGTATATATTTCAGCATTTGATCCCATTTGAAATACTTATTTTGTGATTTGTGGTGGGGGAGGTGTCATCTAAAAAATTCCCTTTAGGTTAATTACAAAAGATGTAAATGTGGTCTCACTTGTGGGAAAAAGTTACGCTTAACAATGAGGTGTAAATTGGTGGCTGCTTAATCTGTTCACAGTCAGAGTAGAGCCTAACACTCACCTCCTCGCCTTTCTTTTTGCAGTGGTACCTGGGAAATTAATGTATCCTTAGGAGTTTGTGCAGCCTTTCTGATTCTTTAAGAGGAGAGTTAGGAATTCTATGCTCGATCCTTTGTCTAGCTGTAAGGACATTTATTTTGCTTCATTTTTAAGCATCTGTGGATGCAGGCTGTATTGTTTGACCTTAGTTATGGGCAGCAGAAGTTCACCCTTCTCTAGACTTCCCTCTTCCCCATTATTTGTGGCCTCCTGCATATCCCCAAATGGAGTGAAATTAATAGGGGAACCAGCATGTTATTTATACAATGACCTTGGGCTCCAGGGGGAATTGAAGGCGCTATTCTTTCTCTTATGATGTTTTACATTTCAAAGCGCCTAGCTCTCTTTGATATTAAAGAATGAAATGTGCAATGTAATTGTTATTGTTTTATGACCTTTAATAGGTTAATCAGACCACATCAGGCTTTCCACTGTGTGTTCTGTTCCAGAAGAACTGATCTGCCTTGTAGTTGGTGAATTTGGACAAAACTGTGCAACATCAATATTGGAGAGGATGAATATCCTGAGGTATCTAAACCCTCAAGGAAAATAGTCACTTTTCTTACCTCAGTGTCTCCGTGGGTACCAGAGGGGCTGTCAGCTTTTGAAGTTACCAACATTTTGGGTGAGATACTGTGCTGTATGTGTGGGGTTGTCTTGTGGATTCTGGAACATTCAGTAGCCTCCCTGACCTGAACCCGCTAGATGCCGATAGTACCCCTCTCCCTTCATGACAATCACTTCTTTGCAGATGATACCAAATGTCCCCTGGGGAGCAAAATCCACCCCAATCGAGAAACATGAGGCTAAGAAAAAAATTTGAGCAGGGTGGGGTAGCAAGTGCTCTTTTGGGGATTATAATACGTGTAGAACCTATGCCTTACGTGGTAATTAATGTAATAGTAGCTAACATTTATGGAGAACTCACTATGAACCAATTAGCACTACGCTAAACTGCTTTATGTGTTTGATTTCCTTTGATCCCTTTAACAAACCTATGTGATAGTAATTATGATTTGCAATTTATAGTTAAGGAAACCGAGGCTGACAGGAGTGAAGTAATTTGCTCAAGTCCACTCAGCTGGAAAGTAGAAGAGTTAAAAATGCCTAAATCCATGTCTTTACTCTTTGATTCCTTATTTATCTTCTCTCCTTGTGGTTATAATCTGAGTATCTAAATGAAACTTGAGAGTTGATTAAGTCCTACTATATTCAGAAAATGTACCTACCTGTTCAATAGATTTAAAAAAAAGTAAAATAATGCTTGCCTTCAAGTAAGGTTGTTGTTGTTAGGTGCTGTGGAGTCGGTGTCCTACTCATAGTGACCCTATGTACAACAGACAAAATACTATTGTCAGTGCTTCTCTGCTATTCATAGGGTTTTCAATGGCTGATTGATTTTTGGGAGTGGGTTGCTGGGTCCTTTTCCCAAGCCTATAGTATCTGGTGTTCCCCAGTAGTCTCTCACCCAAGTACTAACCAGGCTTGAACCTGCTTAGCTTCTGAGACCTGATGGGATCAGATGCCACAGTACTATGGCTGCAGGCTCAAGTAAGGTAGGCAAAACAAAAAGTTGTTGTCGTTAGGTGCCCTCGAGTCAGTGTCTAACTCATAGCGACCCTATGTACAACAGGTGAAACATTGTTGTCAGTGCTTCTCTGCTATTCATAGGGTTTTCAATGGCTGATTGTTCTTTGGGAGTGGGTTGCTGGGTTCTCCTCCCAAGCCTACAGCACCTGGTGTTCCCAGGCGGTCTCCCATCCAAGTACTAACCAGGCCGGACCCTGCTTAGCTTCCAAAATTTGACAAGATCGGATGCCACAGTGGTATAGCTACAGGCAAACCAAAAGTATAATCCAAGAATAAATAAGGAAAACTTGTGACCAGAGCCACAAAAGAGGTCAGATCCAGAAATGCTTCAGATCATTACTTCTCAGACTTCATTGTGCATGAGGATCATCAGGGACTTGTAATGCGAGATCTGATTCTGTAGGTGTGGACTGCAGCTTGGCATTCTACCTTTCTCACCAGTCCCCAGGTGAGCATGTTGCTATGTGAGGACCTCATCCTGAGCAGGGAGCTTTTACTGTGCTGGGAAATGTAGCTTCAAGCATTTGACAAGTGAGGTTCCTCAGTATCTGGGGTGCCAAGAAAGCCTGAACAGAGAGCAGAAGGGGGAAGTGGGGGTGGGGGTTGCCTTGGCCGTAAGAGCCACACTTGTCTCCCAGCCTTTCACTTGGAACATCCATGGTGCGCCTACTTCTGTTGGCTGCCCACATAAACAGTTAAACATCTGCTATTTTAAAGGACAAATATTAATTTGAAGCACAGAAACACCTACCCACCAAACACAACCGGTTTCTGCAAACACATTTTTAGGACCAATTTCGTACTTTGGGAAGAGAATGCTTCTTTCTCCTCAGTATACTAGGCTATCGGCTACATAAAAACATTTTCATTCCCCCTCATTCCCATCCCATGCAGACATTGTGACTGGAAAGAGAGCTGAGCTGCAACTGCCCGAGAGTCTGCGTAGCAAAGGAAAAAAGACCTATGTGGGAGGCCAAAAACAAGAAGTTTTAATCCAGTGAAAGTCACAATTACAATGACAGTTATGAGGACTGTACACTGCATTGCCATTAATTCAGCGGTGCTCAGAAAGACAGAAATTGAGTCCTGTAATAAACATTCCCAAAGAAATGGTTTGGGAACTGATCTCCACTAATGGTTGTAGCCTCTCCACACAGACCACAGTGACCGCTGCGGATCACAAATTGTTTTGTGACATCTGGGTTTGACCGAGGGTCACAATGCAGGGGATGCATTTGGAATCTCTCCGCTCTCTGAACACATTCAACTAATTTCCCATCCACATTGCAGAGATACACAACAGGGGAAAGGTTCGCCGGAATGCAGAGATGGACCGCAGTTAATGCAAAGGCCAAGAGGCTGGGAAGTGGAACCAACCAATTACTGCTAATATTTTCTACTCACATAGAAAGTGGGAGGTCTAAAACGGGAATGGATTGCACATATATAATCGGCTTACTGGTGTCACTGCCTTTCAAACTGTGTCGTGTTCATGGAGTACGGATGTGCAGTCAGGATCTTTCCATACCTGTTCTGTGTCAGGTTCTGGGATCCGTAGATGAGTCCTCGGTCACTCTCGTCCTCAAGGGTTATTTGAGATGATGTGTTTCCCACTCAGGAGTGAGGGGTCGGTGTCAAACCTCTATGACTTTTATCATACCTGCTTTTAACTGTACTGATATTTATTCAGCCTATCTTTCTTTACATAATCTGAGTTTTCACACTTTTAACTTGGCTTCATCTTAAGCAACAAAATCCATGAAATTAGGTGTTTAAAGGGCTTCTCAGGGCCAACCGAACCAATTGTTAAAATGTTTAAATATAGTCAGGTGAGAACTGCAAGACAAGGCATGCTCCAGTTTCCTGAGAGCCTCCCGCCACCCCAGCCACACTGGCTAAGCCATCAGTACCCACCGCGACCCAGCGAATACAGAGGGGTTGGACATGGCCCGTGGTGGGCCTTCCAGCACCCTCGCGCTGTGATCTGGACCGTGTCTGCTCCAACTTGCCTGAAGCCATTCCTTAACTATTCCACAGGCTCAAAGCACTCAGAGTTTCTGTCTTGGGTTTTTAGTGTCTTGTAAGGAAACCAATCCTTCTGTGCCAAAAGCTTGGTTGGAAGTGAATGAAAGCACAGAATTTGCAGGTTGAGAAGCTCCACTTCCTGCAAGCTTCCAGTTCTTTCTTCTGTAAAATGCACACAATGTAAACAATTCCTGCTTCAGGAGTTAAATCAGGATTGTTCAGTGTTGACACTACTGACATCCTGTGGGGGACTGTCCTGTGCCTGCACGTTGTACAGTGTTTTGCAACATCCTCACACTCTGTTAGACCCTAGTGGCACCCGCCAAGTCATGACAACCAAAAATGTCACTAGACATTGGCTAATGTCCTCTGATAGGCTGAATCACCCCCTGTTTGAGTAAGACTGGATTGATTGAAATAAACCACGTGAAGCACTCAATCTAGCATCTGGCACAAGTTCTGAGTTCAGTGGTACTCATCACACTAATTTAAGCACTTAATATATGCTTCACATTCCTCTAAGCACTTTAAACACATTGCCTTGCTGAACTTGCACATAAGCTTGTGAGTTAGGGGCTGTTATTATTCCCATTTCACAGACAAGGAAAATAAATGCCAATGGGGAAAAGTAGCTTTTCTGTAGACTTACAATTATCTATAGACAGAGCCAGGGTTCTAAGTCAGTTGATCTGTCTCCATGTTTCTAGGCTTTTTGCTTCCCTACTTTTGCAGAGCCTGCAGCTGTACCACTATTGGTGTCCGATTCCATCAGATCTCAGAAGCTAAGCAGGGTCTGGCCAGGTTAGTACTTGGATAGGAGACAGCCTGAGAACACCAGGTGCTGCAGGATTGGGAGAAGGACCTGGTAGCCCACTCCCAAAAAACAATCTGCCATTGAAAACCCTAAGAATAGCAGAGAAGTACTGACTATAGTGTTTCATGTATTGTACATAGGGTTGCTATGAGTCAGACACTGACTCAATGGTACCTGACAACAATAACTTTTGCAGAGAAGGAAGAAAAGTTATTAACAAAAGGCTAAGATTTTTATATTAAATACTGGATTCCAAATAAACAGAGAAAGAATTGTATAAGGTACTTGATAGGAAATTCAAATGTGAACTATTCATAACTAAAGTTTTATATGCTAGTGATTTATACATGCACACACACGTGTACATGCACACACATACATTTTTCTCAAAATGATTAGAAAAAACTTCCTCAAAGCTGGGAGAGATTAAAAACAACAACAGAAAAGTAAGCATGTCAAATAAAGAAATATGAAGCTATGTGTGGTGGTGCATGCCTGTGGTCCCAGCTACTCAGGGGCTACTCACATAGCAGGATTGCTTAGACTTAGGGATTCAAGGTCAGCTGGACAACATAGCAGGTTTCCAGATTACAAAACAAAAATAAATGCAAAACAAACAAAAATCAAAACAAAAAAAAAATCCCCCAAAACCAACCAACCAACCAACCAACCAAACAAACAAAAAAAACAAAACAACAAGAAAAGAAAAATATGCAAGGATGGCCAGATTGGCATCTTAACATATTTTGGATATGTAGTCAGGAGAGGGGCTGAAATTTAGCTCAGTTGGTAGAGCACTGCGCTGCAGTCTCTGAGGACCCGAGTTCAATTCCCAGCACCACAAAAATGGGAGAAGGGCCTGTCAATCTACTCCCAAGGCAATCCCGAAACAGCCCTTGAAAACCCTATGAGGGTCACTATGAGTCAGATACCGACTCAATGGCACCTAACAACAACAACAACAGTCAGGAGAGACCAATCCCTGGAGAAAGACATCATGTTTGGGAGAGTGACAGGTCAGTGAAAAAAAGGAAAACCATCCACAAGATGGACTGACATAGTGTCTGCAACAATGGGTTTAAACATAAATAAGATCGTGTGCCTGGCCCAGAATTGGGAAGTGTTTCCATCTGCTGTACATAGGGTCTACTCGACAGCACCTAACAACAACAACAATAAAGTCCTTAACTGGCATTAAAAGGAGTTCAGAGAATCCTAGGGCTGCACAACAATGCAAGGCTGCTCCATGACTGTGGATAAACACTTAGGAAAATCAGATGCTGTAGTCAATATGGCCGCTTTAAAATAGGGATGATGACCAAGGGCTGGGGGCAGGGGGGGACATGCTGCCCTGCCTATTGGTAATTGAGTCCTGCATGCTTTCCCAAGGATTCTTCTCACACCCACTGTTTAAGCAGCCACTGTACAACACAGGCATTGACACATGCTAGAATCTGCATGAAGATCCAGAGAACTTAGACTCACTGCAGAAACCATTGACCTTGTATGGCAACTAGAGAGCTGACTCTTGATTCCCCTTCCGCTTACCAAACAGAAACAAAAGGAAACATTCTATGACATTAAATGCCCCCCCCAAAGAAAAGCTTATATAAGCCCACAAAGACTGTTCTCCCTGAAAAACAAAAATTGGTATAGAAAATTCAAAGGCAATACAACCAGAATAAGGAAATATAAATACAGGATTCTGACATGGAATACACACAACACATAACACACACACACACGCACACAAGAAGCTGAACTATAGACGAAGGGTGACAATTCAGAAAGAGACCAAGAATGCCCTTCTTTAAAGTTTTAGGCTAATGTTGACTTATTAAGTTTGTCATTGTTGAGCAGAGAAAAATGAGAGCT
Source organism: Pedetes capensis (assembly GCA_007922755.1). Lineage (NCBI taxonomy): Eukaryota > Metazoa > Chordata > Mammalia > Rodentia > Pedetidae > Pedetes > Pedetes capensis. The sequence continues at coordinate 97,456 of VMDO01000643.1, read as the reverse complement.
TTTCTGCATTTGACTGAAAATCTTTGCATTTCTACCAGTCTGAAATAGAAACTTGCAATTAAATCAATTAAGCAATGAAAATCAAATATTCCATTAAAATCTAATTTTCCTCATATCTGATTGGTTGTAACTCAACTGAGCTGGAAACAGATGAGAGAGGCAAAATGACTCCAAGTCTGAGACACGGAGACAGGAGGAAAGGCAAATGTTCAACATGATCATAGAAAATTTAATCAGGGCTTTTCATTCTCCTTCTGCTTGTGTAAGTTTAACCATTAGGGGTTCCCCAAACATCGGATTTCAGGACTAATGCTGCCAATTGAAAAGAGAATAGCAAGCCTGCCTTCTCTTCTTTCTTCCCTTTGCAATCATGTCCTTGAGGTTTCTTTGTCCCCTTACGGAATTTGAAAAGGTTAGTCCACGCTCCTATTCAGATGGTGGCGCGTGTCTTCTGCACTCCAGCACACCTGAAATTTAGTTGCTTCCACTGGCAGTCGGATTGGAATTGGCTGTGTTTGCTGATTCAAGGAGTTACTGAGGTGCAATGTGTCAAGGAGGGATTTATTCTCCTTAGGAGCAAAATGGAGGAGTTGTCCCTTGGGGATTTGGGGAGCCAGCATGCTAACTGACTTAAAGGTGCCTTTTCCCTCCGTGTTTCTAGGTGACACAAGCTGGCTTCTTCCATATTAGAAATCACCCTGTGGATGGAAGGCTGAATTTCCAACTATGAAGTGGAAAATGATTCCATATGTTGCCCAAACAGCAAGACCGTAAAAAGAAGACAATAAGTGATAAGAGAGATGCCTCCCAAGGACTGACAGACAGCAGAACTCTCAATGGAGTCTGAATTAACCTGAAGATAATATCGAATGTGAATTTTTAAAATACAATATGTAAGTGGGGAAGAAGAGAAGATAAAAATAATGCTTCAAGGACCACAGAATATTTTAAATTTTAAACAGGAAGGTGCAGTTGGCCAGTATTTCTGGGATGGCTTTTAAAAATTCAATTGTAAGACTATTTTGAATGCCAACCTGTTGGGATCTCCTGGAGAGTTGTTCTGTATGTGGTTGTTATAGCCATCCCCAGTTTAGGTGAATCTATGAGAGTTGGGGAGCCTCGGCTTTTCTAGGTGCCACTGAAAGCAAGTGTGGACGCATGTGTGTGCAGCACGGGTGTGGGCGCCTGACTCCATATGGACAGGTACACACACACCCGTGACTGTGATTGTGCTGGGAGGGAAGGGGCAATGTTTAATCAAATTGGTACCATTACTTTCCAGAAACATGAGTGATAGGAAATGTGTGTGTGTTTAATCCTGAAAATTAGAACTTAATCATTTATAAGAATTTTTGCTCTGCCACTCACACTCCCCTCAAGCATCTGTCCTCTCAGAGAAGCTGGAACAGGTCGGAAGAGGAGGAAGAGCGGAGATAGACAGAAGTTCCTTTGAAAGTAAACAACCACTCTGAAGTTTCCTGTCCCAGTCACTCTTTGAGCCCCAACCCCCCTTTTTTTTGCTCATATTGGTAATGATCAGGAATGGAGGCACTGGAGCTAGAATGCCTGGATCTGAACACCAGATCCCCCTCCTGAAGACCACCTTAGTGACCCTGGAAAAATTACTTGACCTCTATGTGCCTCCATTTCCTTATCTTTGAAAGTAGAAATGAATAAATAAATAACAAAAAGTGCAGTACCCATGTCCTGGGGTGGTTATGATAATTAAACCTAAAAGTCACTAAGAGTGGTCCCCATTCTAAGTACCTTTGCCCCATAGCTAGGTACCTGGGGCTCTGAACGTACCTGTCAATACTACACTCACCCTCATCATAGAAGCACAGCCCACAATCACTTTTGCTACTGGATTCATTTAAATGATGAAAACTGCATAGTGAGGTCACCAAATCTAAGCGCCTGATCAGAACAAGTGTCAGAAAACTAATGAAAATAATCATCGCTTCATTTAAAAACACATATGCTCAAGCCTTTCCAAGGAGTTTGGCTGGGTTATCACCTTTTATATTTAGAGTGTAATGCATCTAGCTGGTGCATCAAAGAATGATAACCTTCCTTACTTCAATTTAACCATTTTTTTTTAAAGACGAGTGCAGAGCAATGTCATTCCCATTTTAGAATCAAGATAAATGACAATTTGTTGTCCATAAAGGTGGAAGGCAGGGCCACAGAGGGAAAATGGAGCAGTGGTTACTCCTCTGGCAGTGACTCTGGATGAAAAGCTAAATGATTCCAAGGGAAAGCCCATATGTCCCACTGAATTGCCCCCAGGAGCTGCTTCCCATGAGAATCAGGCTCTGTGTGGGAAACTCCTCCCTGGGTGCCACCCTGATGTCAGACCTGAAGAGGACACTGCCACTCAGACAGGAGACCCCCACCTCGCTGTCCACCTCCCTGCTGTAGAGAGACACTGGGCTCTGTCCAGCCGGCCCTGCCCACCTGGAATCCTCTAGGCCTTTCCATCACAATAGTGCTTTAGAAAAGTCTGTGTGAAGAGCGGGACTCTGATATTTAACTCCATCCATCAATGTCAACCCCTCTTTCCCCTCTACCCCAACAGCTTGGTCCATTTACCTAAAAGCTGAATAGCCTAAATGGATGGATTTTGTGTTAGTCTCATTAGAAAGGGAAATTAGCCAGGCATCGTTCAGCTGTGCAGAAAGCATGCTGGTCCTGAAAGCTCAATCCAGGCCCCCACCCCCAATCCTTTCTTCGTCACATATGATGTCCATGATCTCTTTAGCACTTCTTAAAGGTTCATTATTCAGCATTCTAGCCCCAATGAATGCAGAGATCTTCATTACCATCTCCTTGCCTCAATGCCCAGCCTGGAGCTAGGCACGGATCTGGATTCTCCGTGAGGGTTGATGACTGTAAGTGATCTCCAGGACATGACCCCGGACACCTCTTCATGCATTCAAGAGATTGCTGTCAACAAATCAGCACAGGAGTTTTGACCTGCTCTGCTTCTGACCTGGGCTGGTTCACCCCTCCTTAAGCAACCTGGTGGTCCCCCACTCCCAGGAGGTCACCATATTGATGCCAAACTTAGTGTGGACACCTGATCGGCATAGCGCACTGCAGCCTAGAACTCCTGGATTCAAGCGATCCTCCTGCCTCAGCCTCCTGAGTAGCTGGGACTACAGGCGTGCACCATTGCACCTGGTGCTATCAACAAATCAGAGCTATTTACTGACAAAGCCTCCAGTTTTTCAGCTCCTGCATGCCCCTCCGGCCTGTTTTATACTACCCTCCCTCGAGGTCCTATGTTCCTGCCACAGTGGCCTGATGTCAACCCTTGGGGACTTTGGGCTCCCTACCACCACAGAGCTCATGCCTTCTGTGGGTATGGAATGGTCCCCCCATTCTTTACCTACTTAAGGCTCCTTATCCGTTAGTTTTTAGGTCATGACTCACTTCCTAGAGAGGCTTCTCTGATCATTTCAAGTTTATTCTCTAGAACCATGTTCTGCCTTTCTGAGCATTTTCCTCATCTTCCGATTATATTTTATTGGTTGCTTATGGATTAATATCCTGTTTATCTACTACACTATATTTCTGTTCCGCGGAGCAGGAACCATGCCTCACTTATTCTTTCATTCACTCATCAGTCACTATTAACATGCCATTGCACACCAACAACGATCATAGTGCTTGGTAAGTAATAAGTGTTTACTAAGTCTTTGCGAAATGAATGCCTTTCTAGTCAACATGAGGGCTAAGTTGTTAATAATACTTAAGAATGTAATACTCCTATTTATCTATTACATTTGGTCTTTCTATGCTCATCAAGAGAAGAAACTTCTGTCTTATATTCAACGAACATCCATGGCACACCTAGTATAAATCAGGCTTTGCAGAGGAACTAGTCATCTTTCTGGACCAAAGTAGCAAATGCCTCTTATAGTCATGGGTATTATAAAGCTACCATGCTAACTGGCTTCTGCACAATGATAACATAGCTCCTTAATATTTTGTGGGGGAAAAAAGAGATGAGAGGTCATCTTTGGTTTTTAATAATCTCAGTGGTATTTGGTTTTTACTAACCATGGTGGTTACCTACGAAATGCTTCAAAAATCAGAGGTTAAGGTTAGAGGCTATGGAGAATCAAGGTAAAAATTATAAGAAAGAGTCATCGTGCTCAAAAATAATACTGAATTAAAATACAGAGGACAATTGGAATTACTTAAAGAGCTCAAAAGAAATACCATGTTCTTGTGACTCTTCCTGATGTACACCTATGCATATTTATGCCATCTGGACTTTAGGAATTTATCCAGTTCTGATGAACAACACAGCTATTCCAAGCTATGTGGAACAAGTGGGACAAATTTTTGCTGCAGGGCCTAGCAGATTCATTTGTGATAGTTTTGCATTCATGAGGGTCTAGAGATACCTTCTGGGGCACTTGAGAATTTCAATTAAAAAGTAATAAACTTAAGTGATTTAGTGCAGATATTATGCTTTTTCTTCCCCAAAGACCACCAACATGGCTGTTGAGCAAATGAACAATTAGAAGAAAATGACCAGGAGCTGTTGCCTTCTGTGCCTTGCTGGATGAAGCTCTGTTGCATGTTCCTGTTTTCCCTCTCCAAGGACCAACTGGTTGACCCCCAGCTGGGGGACCCTCACGTTCAAGCTATCCCCCTGGATGTTGCCATTAGCAATGCCAATAAGAGCAGCCTTGGGACTCTTAAAGTCTATAGAAATGAACATTCTCTCACTCAAAGAAGGTACACAGTGGAGTAAGTTTGGCCAACCCCAAACTGATGTCAGGCACTTAGTGAAAATAAATAAATGGACAAAAAGATTAAATAATCTCAAATTACATTTTATGGATTAATTTGTATATATTGTGTGTGAGAGACAGAAAGAGAGAGAGAGAGAGAGAGAGAGAGAGAGAGAGAGAGAGAGAAGAGAGAGAGAGATATTTGTTAATCTCCATATAGAGAGATTTGTTAATTTTTAGGGAAGCTAAATAATCTATGCAGGCTGGGATTTAGCTAGGTTGGTAGAGCGCCGCTCTGCAGTCTCTGAGGTCCTGAGTTTGATTCCCAGCCCCGCAAAAATGGGAGAAGGATGTGGCAACCCACTCCCAAGGCATCCTGAAACAATCTGCCATTGAAAACCCTATGAGGGTCGCTATGAGTCGGACACGACTCGACGGCACAACAACAACAACAACAAATAATCTATAAACTAGTATTTTGTTTATGGATTCTCTCTTTGGTTTAGTGCAAAACATATGTACTTGTGTGTATGTTTGTTATTGTTTACTGCTAGACAGATATATATATAGATAAATATAGATGAGTGACATGATAAATAGATGGATGGCTGGATAAAATGATCCATGACCTTTTACAGGTTGTTTGTTCATTGCTGATATGTTTATTTTAACTCTTTTCATGGGTGGGAAGGTGAGTGTACTGAGAGAATCAATCTTCTATTTCCTGTTCACCCCTTCATTCTCATGGTCTAGAAAAGAGCCTGGCACACAGTAAATATGATTTGCTGAGTTAACAAGTACTTTATATAAACACACCTGCATTACTATATAAGAGGGTCCATCCACAACCATGTATAGTGTACCTCATGGATAGCCCAAGGGATTTCCATAAGCAATTTTGATAATATTTAATGTTTGTTGTCCATGGTAAAAGGGACTTTAAAACCTGCTCCTCCCAAATGGGGCAACTCCACTGTATTAGGGGCTATTCATTGTGTAGGAATCACTCCAACCGCAGGGATGTACTGGTTCAGGGTTGTCACTGAGTTAAAGAGTCAGCCCCTCCAGAGCCAAGCATCAGCTTGCTGCTATTAACAAATGCTTAGACATGAGGAGGGTTGAGCACAGCATTATGTAGCATGGGTTGTCCTTTCTCTGTCGGTGAAACTGTTATAGCCATAAGTGACCACTACTTAGCCAAAATGGTTTCTGACACCTGAGTGCATTCAGAATATTTTTATAAATATTTTTATCCTAAAAGGCAAGAGTTATGAGAGAGACTGGCAATAATATAAATCAAAGCTCAGGGAATCTAGTACCATAATAAAATCTATGCTGGGCACAATATGTTTCAGGAGAACAGCAAACCAGCAGTATGAACATTTGCCTATAGCTCGTAGCTAGGTATATTCACTGCACCATATGCTGGTTTCTTTAAGTAACCCATTACACAGAAATTAAATATCTTGTGACAGATTGTTTTGACAGTGGAAAAAAAAAGAAAGCGGGAGAGAGTGGGAGAGATTTAATTTTTTAAAAAATGCATTTGACTGAAGGCAAAACGTTAGGTAGATGTTAATTTAACAGATGTCTAGTTTTGCATCATCAGCCTGAAACAGGCAATTTCTGGCAAGCATTCCTACCACATCGCAACACAAAATTCTCTCAATTCCACATGGATTTGCCTTTCACAACCTTCCAAGTGAGCCATTTTCATTCAGAGGAAAATGCCTGAAATTACCCAGGGAAGATGCTAACACCTGGCAATAGTTTTGAAGGAGGAGTCCATGAATGCACCGAGGTATAATGGGAGGGAAGGCAGCTTGCAGCAACTTTTCAGTTGAGAGAGAATCAGAAGGAAATGCATTCATACCGAAAAACAGCTAACACATCACAAAGTTACTGTGTACAATGAGATGCACCCCAGCACGCTAACTGGTGCAGGGTTCTATTTTGCAAATAGACCACGCAAGTCCATCAACTATAAATTTGCATTACTGAGATGCAATTGAACTTAAACAGAAGTCATCTGAAGAGGGGCACTGTAGGATCTCATTGTTCCTAGGCATTTTCTTTTCATGAACCCCCACCCCTCCATATTAGCTTCATACATGAGTTTAATGGTTAAGAGTTATGTACATATCTGATTTATATGTAACTGCAGAAAAGTGACTTAGATAACAGTTTTGGGGCTGGGATTTAGCTCAGTTGGTAGAGCGCTGCGCTGCAGTCTCTGAGGTCCCAAGTTCAATTCCCAGCACCACAAAAATGGGAGAAGGGCCTGGCAATCCACTCCCAAGGCAATCCCGAAACAGTCAGCCATTGAAAACCCCATGAGGGTCGCTATGAGTCGGATACCGACTTGATGGCACCTAACAACAACAACAACAACAACAAGCTGACATAATGTTAGGTTTGGTATATGTTGTTGTTGTTAGGTGCTGTCGAGTTGGTATCTGACTCATAGCGACCCTCAGAGGGTTTTCAATGGCTGACTATTTCGGGATTGCCTTGGGAGTGGATTGCCACGTTCTTCTCCCATTTTTGCAGTGCTGGGAATCAAATTTCAGACCTCAGAGATGACAGAACAGCGCTCTACCAACTGAGCTAAATCCCAGCCCCAGTTTGGTATATAATAGATATTTAATTAAACTTAATTAATTTGGATTTTGTAGTTTTATTTGCCTTTTGGAGCCAAGGCACTTTATTTTTAGGATACACATATTTTCATAAGCCTTATATAGTTCAAGTGTACTAGTTATGGTGCATATAGTGACTACTACGGGACATGTCCTACATAAAGCAAGTCTTATAGATTTTGGGACTGGAGTTAACGTCAGTCTTTTCATACCAAGGACATGTTGGTATTCATTACTTGGTAGAGTTTGCAACATTTGTTTTGCTATAATTGACTGAGCTGAAATACCTTCCTAGAGCAGTTCCTAGCCCAGTTTCTATTGTGACAGACACTTCTAGAAAAAAGGAAGAGAGGCAGAAAAGGAGGGAAGGAGGGAGAAAGCAAAGGAAGAATTCTACTACAAAAGATTAGAGAGTTATTCTTGTAGTTCAAAGACTGCTCTACAATTCTGCAGGATTATTAATTAGCACTACTTATTCTAATAGCAAGGAACATTCACAACTAATAATAAAACATTTCACTCTCAATAAATGGAAAACTCTGTTGCTCCCCCCACCCAATGCACCCAAATTTCCAACAACTGCAAAATACATTAAATACATAGGTGCGTGTGTGTGTGTATGTGTGTGTGTGTGTGTGTGTGTGTGTGTTTAGCCATTTGATTCAGCATTTTTATTTTTAGGTATTTAAAGTAAATGGTCTATGTCTTGTTTTCTGACAGAATATGGCAAGAGGCCATCTTTAAAGGCTGAGAGAGATTAATGATATTATGGCAACCTCTGGAGAATGAAACAAAATTGGTCTAGTCTCCAAACAATTCAATACAAGGATGTGTGTGTGTGTGTGTGTGTATGTGCGCGTGCACATGTGTGTGCTTGTGACATGTAATAAATACCGAGTTACAGAAGCTGTCTCCAGGTGATACCATTTTACGTTACAATCCTCACAACCATGGGGAATGAGAAAAATTAGCCCTGTGAATTCAAAGATGCAAAAATGCATATCAGAAAAAAAAATCCAAAGGGGAGCTAGATAGTTTATATCAACACATACTCCTTCTCATGAGAGCAATAGCAAGTCAAGGACATGATCTGAAATTGAAGAAACTGGGAGAGAAAAAAATTAAACAGCTATAGGACTGCAAAAAGAATAAAAAAATCTGTCAACACAAAAGACTCTTTTCTCACTCTCTGAAATTCTAATCCAGTAATCATGTCTGTCTTCTAAAGCACCTTTCATCTGACTATCTCAAAGTCCTTTATGGTATTAAACACTCACTGAATCCCTGAGGTGGGTAAAATTATTCTAGTCATTTTACAAATGTATCTATTCTCTCAACCCTCTCATCCCAGGCAGTGATAAGTCTGGGAATAAGAACCTAGAATCGATGAATGACCAGAGTCCTTATTCTTTTAGCCTGTATTATAATTACTTAGGGGAACATTCCTTGATTTGCTATGGGAAAGTACCATGCTGGATTGAACATAACTTTTTGATTTGGTATGAATGATTTTAATACATGTCAACATGGTCTTGCATCTTGTCTGCCTTTCCCTTTGTCCCTTAAATTGGAAGGATTGAAGAAAATGTTGGGAATGTGATTTGAGAAAGAGAGAGGCATAGAAGTAATTAAAAATGCAAAGAGAAAATGAACATTATAGGTATTTCTGCATCTTCAGGTCTGAGAGACTATAATCAGTTAACCATGTGACCCTGACCCAGACCCAAGACCTCTCAGGGTCTCCCTTAGGACATCTGCACAGAACAGGTTAAATTATGTAAATGCTCAGGTCCCTGACAGCTCCATTGTGTATTGCACGGTTGTACATGTATAGCCAAACTAGTTTCTGTATTTTGGCATGAATCCTCATTATGATCAAAAAGGAAAAAAATAAGATAAATGTTTTAAACTATTTCTGAACATAAAATGTGCTAGAGAAGCATTGATAATGCCAGAAATATTCTTTTTCTTCATATGTTGCTGTTCCTAATGGATCCTGAAGAGCAAGACCCTGTGCAGATTCCACTGCCAGGTAGATGTTCATCTACAAAAAGAAGTGGACTTCAAGTCCCAGCGGAATGATCCTGTGCTTTGGACTGACTTCGTATGAATGTATCAAGTGCAGACATGGCCACTGCCTCTTTGACGGGGAAGTGGTGGTGTCCCTGTACCCAAATTACTCAGGAGAGGAGGCCAGCACAGTGATGGAGCTGTCAGATATGGGGAAGAGGGTAAAAACACGGCCTAAAGGGGTTAAATTGTAAATTAGCTCACTGAAGTTGACAGAGAGGTTAATGCAGCAGTCTTTGAATGGGGAAGAAAAGGAAGGGCCCAGGGAGTATCTGATGCCTGGCTGTCATTATTTCTGCCTTGAACAGTACCCCTCCCTTTTTTAATGAAGTTCCTGCCAACGTCTCTCCACAGGACACCTAAATCATAAGACTATCAAATGTAGGCACCCATTCACGATCAATCCTACCCGCTCCTTCCTAATTTAGGCTTACATCTCAAAGAATATTTACCTTCTGTGCAACCTTCTGTCACTTCAATGTTCAGTTCAGCAGTTAGCAAAGACTTAGCATTAGTCATCAGAAGGGAGGTCTCAGCTAACAGTGGCACCAGGCTCCATTTCTCCAAGAGCAATTTCCTCTCAGGTCAGAGATTGAAACCCCAGCAGTGTAAAGTTCACGTTCTAGGGTTCTTAGGCACATCATGCCATTTATGACAGATAATTACAGTAGAGAACAACTCATTTGACAGAGAAATATTTTAAAAGTCAGGCGCGAGCTTCTGACAGCTAACAACAACAACAAAAAGAGGACATCCCACATCTAGCCCTACAACAGAGCGATCCAAATCGCTTAGCCCCAGTAGTCTGCCTCAGGTCATCAGGTGGTCCACACAGCACGACAGTTAAGTGCATAAAGTCTAGAGGAAGAAGTATTGGGATTCAAATCCTTGCTTCACCAGTTTCTAGCGTGTAAGTCTGGATACGTTATTTAATTTCTCTAAGTCTCATGTTCCCATTTGTAAAATGCTGATGATATTTCTGAACTCATGGGAGTGTTGTGAACATTGAATAAGCTGCTTCCTGTGTAATAAGTATTCAATACATTGCTTCTAATAACTTTATTATTTGCAAATCATTATTACTTCACTCTGAGACACATCCCACAAGACACTCTCAGGTTTGTTCCTTAATGTTCTTCCTAGTGTCATTGGGATGTGTGACCTGTCAAGTCTATGCATATGGTCATGATTTACTCATAGAAACTGTGAAAGGAGATTTGTCCAGCAGCCTATGCAGCAGATATAAGTAAGATTGTTCTGCCCAAACTAGGGAGATAAAATGCAGCATTAAGGCAGAGCATTTAAATAGAAACTAGTAAAGGTTCACAATTTTAGATGCACCTATCAAAGCAGAAAACCATAAATATTACGTGAGAACACAATTCAGACTTTAATGTAAATGGGTTTTGCTAAGGCCTTTTTATGGTATTGGATGTATAATGCACCACTGGAATGTCATCCACTTTTGAAGATGTAAAAGTTAACTATGGCTGCTTCTCTCATCAGGGAACTACACAAATTAAATCATTTCAAAATGTGTTTATTCAGCAAGACTGTGCTCCTAGATGTCAGACTTTCATTGTGCATAGGTGCGTGAGTAATATCATTTCAGAGGACAGCGTCTTTGACTGATCTGTCCTCAGAAGACTATTTTCTTAAAAAACGTAGCCATTTTCAAAGACCATCAAAATAACCAAATTGCTTGAAGAACATGGTGGAGAAAAATGTGTACAAATAGGCCTTAAGCACTTTACTACAGGTTATGTGATTGGTAGCATCTTATGTTGCCTCACGCAAGCTTTAGAACAAACTAAGAAGTTGGCATTATTTTGTTCATTTACTAATGACATTTACTAAACTCACAGAGCAAATAACCATAACACCAAGACTCATTGCTTCTTAGTTTCCAAAACCTTCCCTCTTTATACAACATTATTCATCACAACCTTCAGCACTGAAATCAATTACTGGCAATTAGAAAATACTTCAAATATCTTGATAAGGTGCACATTGTTGGGGGAGGTGGACTACAGATTTGGATGCTATCCTACTTTATAAAAAGATCAAACCTATATAAAATATACTACCACAGGCGTGGCAGGGATATTTGAATAAATATCATTTCTATCTCCGATTTACATATATATTCCTTCACAGCACATCTTACTGCCTGAAATTGTATCTTATATGGTTATACTTATTTTCACTTAAAAATTGTATGTCTCCCTCCAGAATATCAGCTCTGTGAGGGCAGCGTTTCATTTTATTACCCTTACCTCTCAGGGCCTGTCAGCCAGCAGGCATATCTGTGTGAAAGAGAAATGAATGAATGCATGGTATAGCTATTTATAGCCCCCACGCAGACTGGTCTCAATGTTCTAAAGGCCACTGTCACATCACAAAGAGATATAACAGAATAAAATGTCTCTGACAAGTTCCAGGGCGAGATGATGTGAAAATCATCCCTTTACACAATTAAAACTACGTGCACCCTGTTGTAGCTCTCAATATTCTCCAGCTATAATGTGATATTTTAAATATGCCCCTGGTATTGCTATGCTAAATGGCACTATCGATTTCCATGCAATGTAATGTTGCTGTTGCTGTTGTTGTTAGGTGCCATCGAGTCGGTATCCGACTCATAGCGACCCTCATAGGGTTTTCAATGGCTGACTGTTTCGGGATTACCTTGGGAGTGGATTGCCAGGCCCTTCTCCCATTTTGGCGGTGCTGGGAATTGAACTCGGGACCTCAGAGACTGCAGTGCAGCACTCTACCCACAGAGCCAAATCCCAGCCCATGCAATGTAATGGGATACTTTAAAATGCATAAAGTTCAGGGAGGCACCATCCTCTGTGGCTTTTCCATCATCACACACAGCTATCACCTTCTGTGCATCTCGTCCAGAGGACCACTAAATGAGCATACATCCATGCGTCAACTCATACTAGCAGATCAAATATATACAGCCACACCGTTAGTTCAGTGGTGATTTAAGCTCTTGGAACTCGCCTTTCCTCCCCATATGGAGGTACACAAGCCCTATGACCGAAGTGCAGGTAGATGTTATACGTTGAACCATGTCTCCCTAAAAAGAGAGATTGAAGTCCTTACCCACAGTACCTCCTGAAGTGGCTTTATTTGGAAATAGAGTAATTATTTCAATTAAGGTAAGGTGACAGAAGATGAAAGTAGGCTAATGTTGTCATAAGGTGATGTGAAAACACAGGAAGAGAATGTCACAGAGAGTCACACAGGGAGAACGTCAGGTGATGAAAGATGGGAATCGGACAGGTTCAACTGCAGGCTGAAAGAACACTGCAGATTGCCAGCAGAGCACCAGACGCTAGGAAAAGTCAAAGAAGGCTTCTCTCCTACAGATTTCCTGGGGAGCATGGTACCACTGACACATTGACCTTGGACTTTTGGCCTGCAAGATTGTAAGAAAATAAATACCTGCTGTTTTCATCCACTTAGCTTGTTTTACTTTGTTATGGTCTTCCTATGAAACAGATACAGTAGGCACTGTATAGCATAGACGAGAAGAAAATCCTTTAGGAAAACATTGGAGAATCTTGATGTGAACAGGCAGTACATCCATTACATTGGCAATCAGTGTAATAACATTATATTGATTTTGTTTGATAAGAGGACCACAACAATTATTCCTACCCCTCTACCCACACATCTTTATGTGACTTTGCCATTCCTCTCACAGTAAGGAATCTATTTCCTCCCCCTTGAATTTGGGCTCTCCTGTCATTTGCCTCTGCCAAAAGAATGTGTCTCATATGACAGTAGACAAATTCCAGGGCCACCCTAGACCTCAAGAAGCCTGAAAATGTCTGTTTTCACCCACTGGAATGCAGTTCCACCAGTCAAGGATGCTCAGGCTAATTTGGAAGATGATAAGACCACCAGGAACAGAGAAGGGTCCTTCCATCTGAGCCTTTGTAAACTGGAACTCTTAAGCTAGAGTGATATGGCATTGCCTGGAGGGTTCTATAAGAACTGGCTGGGCCTGGCCTCCAAAGCTTTTGACTCAGTAGTGCTGGGATCACATCTGGGAGCCAGTATTTCTAACAGGTTCCCAGGTAATGCTCATCTAGCTGGTTCAATGACTCCATTTTGAGAACCCTAGCCTACCCAGCCTTCACTGAACCTTGAAGAAGATAGTTTGATCCTAGGTGAGCCCAGCGGGCAGGGATTTAGCTCAGTTGGTAGAGCACTGTGCTACAGTCTCTGAGGTCCTGAGTTTGGTTCCCAGCACCACAAAAATGGGAGAAGGACCTGGCAATCCACTCCCAAGGCAATCCCGAAACAGTCAGCCATTGAAAACCCTATGAGGGTCGCTGTGAGCCAGATACTGACTCGATGGCACCTAACCACAACAAGGTGAGCCCAGCAGGTTGACACAAGAGCAACTGGGTTTTGGAGCTGTTTGGTTGATAGCCAGAAATGACTGTAACCCCAAGTCATTCTGGCCATCCTGTGTGGCAGTCTCCTAACTCATTACCAGTTTTATAAATCTTCTGAATCTCTACTTGGAAAACCCTTTATGACTGATAGAAAGAAACCAGAGAATATAATGGTAGACAAAAGTGAAGTTCTTTTTTTGGGAAAGACAAGAACAGAAACCATGTGAGACAGATCTTATGTGTTCAGGAACAGGCAGAGACAACATAGCACATATGCAGAGCAAACAACTGATTACATTTTGTACTTAACAATGACCCAGTGTACGTGGGAAGTGCATGAACACTCAGATTCCTGGGCTTAACCTCTCAAAGACTCAGGTGGAGGCAGATAGGGACATGACCCAGTAATGTGAATTTTTAACTCAAACCCTCCTTCCTGGTAGTTGCTATTCAAATGATGTATAGATCCAAACATACCAAGGAGAGACTCCATGGTAAGCTCCAGGGGGCCAGATCATGTTTATAAATCTTCAGAGTTCAGATATAGAAAGGCTGTCTAAAAGTATGCATTAATATCATCCACCTGAATAGCAACATCTTGGCTTCAATATGTAGCACCTTCTTTGTGACTGGTTTGCTGTATTTGTGGTTATGATAATTTTCTTTCTGCTTTCACTGTTGGACTTTTTAAACATAGTGGGGAAAACCTCCTGGAGAGAGCTCAAGGAATTCTGGCTTACTTCACATATTGGCAGCAGATCCTTCCATCTGTTTTGAGGTCAATCTCCGCCTTCAGCTTCCTTAAATACAACTTGCCCACAGCCCAGGTTAGTTCCAGGCTGAGTGGGCACATTAAGTACACAGAGTGGCCAGTGACTACTACGCAAGCATTCTGGGACAGCAGCCTTCCTGTTCTGCCCCAACCAGAAGCATTGCCTAAAGCAGTTGCTACTGATATTATAGAGTATGTGATTATATACTCCCTGCAAGTGTGATTTCATTCCCCTTGATTTATGTATCAGACATGTAAAATCAATATAATTTCAAAATATTTTCTTAATGCACATTGTTTCAGAGAAAACATATTAAAGCTGCTTGCAGCCATCAGAGAAATTAAATGGAGGACATTAGATCTTCAGTTTAAACCTCACTTTAAATCCCTTTAGTAGACTGCAGTCTTTTTTCCCAAAAACGTATAAAGCAATCTGAATTATGACCAAATTTCAATGGAGATATATTGATTCTAGAAGCTACCTCTATTATTTATATCACTAATGTCTGGTGTGTGTGTGTGTGTTTGTGTGTTTGTGTGTGTGTGTGTGCATTTGTGTGTGTATTTGTGAGACTTGATTAAAATTCTTACTGTTCTGAAACACAAAGAGGTTTCAGCTTGGAGAATACTCCAAGTTTACAATTCACTCCAGCTTTCTCCTCAAGAAAACCCACCTCATCCTCTAAAAAGATTTTTTTTTAACTTATAAAAGATAAGCTCCCTGTGGCATTTAATGAGTTACCTATCATTAACTCTGCAGGATATAGTCAATAAATTTAATATGTGTCCACTTAAATGATAGATCTGACAGCTATGAATTGTAAATAGGAATTTGATATAAACATAGATTTTTAAGAGAAGAAATAAGAACAGCATTATTGGAACTTGCATTAACAATAAATTTTCCTTGGCTATCTACTTTCTGGTTTTATGAGAAGAAGGAGTTGATGCTTAAGAGCATTTGGGGACAAGGCAGGGGACAAAACACCATAAAATTAGAGGCAGAAAATAGGGAAGGCCTTTTAGTTCAGTATCTATCCTCTTGCTCAGCTTAGTCACAAAGCTGATGAAAAATTCTAGTGCTTCTAGTTCTGGGCCCTTCACATTTCCATTTTGAAACTTTTCTAAGGAACATGAGAAACAGAATTACTTCAGGAACCTAACTTTGTTTTGCATCTTGAAAAGGAGGGGGACAATGACTTTTATGGTGCATCTACTATGACTCAAGTGAGGACTTTTTGTAAAAAAAAAAATCTGTTTTCATTCTTAAAAGCCTCAACTGTCATTTCCCTATGAAGAGATTCCTAAATCCTATATCATCAATGGAGGCTAAGAAATATTCAATCACCTACCCCAAGTTGCCCAGGTAACAAGTTGTGGAACTTACACTGGTCTACTTGATCCCCAAAGCTGCTCTGCTATCTCTAGATATCTGACTTTACTTCAGGGGTGGACAGCTTCTTACTTTAATGGGCCACAGAGTCAATACTGTGGGCACTGAGGGCCATATGGTCTCTGTTGCCGTGATTCAGCTCTGCCACTGGAGTGTGAAAGCAGCCATAGACAGTACATAAATGAAGAGCATGGCTACATGCCAATAAACTTATTTCTTATGGACACTGAAATTTGAATTTCATCTAATTTTCATGTGTCACAAATGTCATTCTTCATTTATTTCCTCTCTACCATTGAAAAATTATTCTGAGTCTGCAGCCATACAATAACTTCACACACTTGGCCATATAAAAACACGCAAATTGGTCCTGGCAGCCTTGATTTTCAAAGCTATGCTGTTAATTCTCTAAATATCTGCAGGTCAGGGGCTGAATCTGATGATGTAGTAAACCCAGGAGGGTCTCCCCAGGAGGGTCTCCCACAGTACCTGAACCACAGCTGGACCTTGCCTAGCATTTGGTGAGGACACGGAGCAAAGGGCTTCCCATGGTGCCATTTTTATCTTTTCAATTGTATGTTCCTTGCTCTCTTCTTTCTTGAGCTTGAATTTACTCTGTGACTGTAATTTAAGAAATTCTCAAAGATAAATAAAAGTTGTAACACTTAAAGTTACTGTACCTTAACAAATGCACCTAAAGTGGCACTGTTTTTGCATGCATGAAAGCTCAAAGCCTCAACAACTCCCATGAGCGATTAATCTTCTAACACTAATTAGATATTTGCTAATTAGCGTCTGATGTGTGAAATGAAAAAAATATTTTGAAGCTGAAATGAATAGGGTCTAGAAAGATAGGGCTATATTCCTGTTCTCCCTTTTCCATATTATTATCATATTTCATAAATATTAATAAGATCACATGATACCAGCCGCTCTATAAAATTATCTCTCTGAATGAAGGCTTTTGTTCAATATAATAGGGATGTGTCAATATTTTGCATATGGAAGAAAGCACTCAATGAAGGAAAACATTTTTTTCCTCAATGTTAAAGAGATGTCATATTTCATGAATCACTTTTATGCTTGATCAACTGGTCTTACTTTTTAACTTAGGCCTCTTCTTCCCATGAAAAAAGGTAGAAAACGTTCCTCCAAATCATCACCTTTCTTCCTCACTTACACCTTCATTTTACCGTGGTTTAAAAGAAAACTTAATAGAATGGAAAATATTTTAAACCTGTGCCTTGGTGCAGTGGAAATACAGAGATCATTACACAATGGTCAATTTCAATCAGAAATGTGATGAATAAAAAAGAGCCATTGGAGTTTCATTAATTGCAGCATGAAGACAACCCTAAGAAAACTACATATGCCACCTTCATAAAAAAGAGAGTATAGGATAGAGATTTCAGTGTTTCCACTTCACATGCAGGCTATAATATTCAAGTCACAAATATTAAGTCATACTGCATTCTAAAAATGTAACATTTTGATTTGGAATATTTCTCAAGTGAAAGCCCACATTAAACATACTTGGTTTGGAAAGAAAAGACCTATAATAATAAACTATTTCAGTCGGTGTGAGATTTTTTTTAAAAAAACTGCTCACCTGTGAATGCTGGTCATATCACAAATTATATCTAATTATAGCATTGATACAGTAATTTGAAATGATAGCTAAGCATAAGTTGACAAAGGTGACATTGAAACATAATGACGATGAGATTATCATTTTCTTAGGCTGACATTTTGTGATTATAATAATGCTGATCGGGATTGTTAACACCATAATGAAGGGAAAGCTCCAAGAACCAGAACAAAACATGCTGAGATGAGGCAGAGCAGAGCTATCATTTTTTTCTCCTCCTTCAGCACGATTTCTCCTTTCAGTATAAAAGTAGGCACGCACCCTATTCCCAGAGACCTATGGAAACTGCACTTGATAGACAGCCTACTCGACCTACCAACAGAAGTTTCTATTTTTCAAAGCTAGAAAAAGAGGATAAGGTCATCTATGCCAATTTATACATTTACACTGGGGATTGTTTTCCGATTGGCTTTGAGGTTGATAGTCAGCTCCCCAGTGCAAAACACCAATACACTCTCTGTGCTGAGAGCTACCAGGACCTTCAGCTTGAAATTCATGGTGATCCCTGGGCGCTCTACTGTTGCAGACACCAAGCGAATGGGAATAGTCTGGCAGACATTACCCTTTCACTTATCGTTAAGTGAGAATAAAACCAGACAGCTTTTAATTACCAGCAACAGAGAAATGAGTCAAGGGGAATCATACCCAATCAAGACATCACCAGTCAATCCAGCCGGCTGCCTGGCTAAACTTGGGAAATGAACAGTGTTCTGGATTTTGCTCCAATGAGCTTATTTAAATGGTATCGAGTCCAAAGTATCTGATCAGACTTATAATTCTAGCTGAATTCTGAACCCCATTTCAAATACAGAGGATAAATGTGTCTCAATTATTTGAAATCGCCTTCTCAACTATAATGTTTTCAAACTTGATTTTCATTTATCTACAGGATTCAGAGTCTTAAAGTATCATTACAGATTTATGGATATTCACCTGGAAGCAATTTGAAAAAAAAAATTCTGCCACCAGCTAGGTTAGGTTCAATTGTCCCATATTGCCAATGAGGCAAGATATAGATTGACAGCTTTGGACTGTAAGTTCTTCCTCCTAATTGGAAGTTTCCAATTATCCTAGTTCCCCACATTTTGCAACATTTGAAAAGTTTTCTTCCCTCCTCGCAGTGTAAGCTGACTGCTTGTTCTACAGCTCAGTCAAACACCATGGCTTTGTAATCAGGCTTTTGTTTCTGTAAGAAGTGTATTGCAGAGCTACCTTCTAATGGGAATTCCTTGCTGTCCACATGTCTTCCATTCCTTAATAAATCCTCCGTTTCATTTTCAAACTTTATCCTTCTACATTCTAAGCTAATCATACCCACCATGACTGTAAGAGCACCTTCCCACCTAGGAAAACCTGTGACTTTCATCTTTGCAACATGCTTGGGAAGATGGAAGAAGACTGAGCTCATGGGAATGAGAGAAAAGTTGTACTTTGTCCACCATTAGGTTCAGAGGTAGAAAGCCATGGGCTTTTCTAAAGTTTTGTTTCCTTCCAAGAAAATTATTTCCCATTGTTTTGAGATAACTGTACCCTTCCTGATGGCCCAGACTTGTGTTTCTTCACTGTTAGTCAACCTGTCCTTAGAATTTTTAATTTCTGCTTTCATATCAAATGCCAACTTGTTGTTGTTAGGTGCTGTTGAGTTGGGTCCAACTCATAGGGACTCTCATATGGTTTTCAATGGCTGATTGTTTCGGGATTGCTTCTGGAGTGGATTGCCACATTCTCCTCCCATTTTGGTGGTGCTGGGGATGGAACCGAAGGCCTCAGAGTGCAGCACTCTACTAACTGAGCTAAACCCCAGCCCTTCCCGAAGGCTATTGACCCAGTAATTGGAGAAAATAGCTAAGCACATGGTGACAAAGATGATACAGAAGCATAATGACAATGAGACTATCATCACTATGCAGCTAACGTGGAAAAATAGGTTATACCACACACTATTTATTTTTGATGAAGTTGTTCTCTGCTTTTCACAAAGAAATCCAGCTCATGAAACTTTAAATCGTTTTGATCCATTACCTCAAAGGTACTTTGTTGTTGTTAGGTGCTGTGAGTCGGTATCTGACTCATAGCGACCCTCATAGGGTTTTCAATGGCTGGCTATTTCGGGATTGCCTTGGGAGTGGATTGCCAGGCCCTTCTCCCATTTTTGCTGTGCTGGGAATAGAACTTGGGACCTCAGAGACTGCAGCGCAGCGCTCTACCAACTGAGCTAAATCCCAGCCCTCAAAAGTATTTATTGATCACATACAGCATGCTGAACACTTTTGTTAGAATTGGTCATCTAATCTGGAACCAGACAAGTTAAGAGTCTAGACTGTCACTAACCTCAAGACTCAGGTCTACAGCAAACAAGTGATGAGTTCTGTCTATCTGTTCCCTGCCTCTATGCTAAAATCATAGCTATTGTAAATGTCCAAACTCAGAGGCCACTATCACTTTTCCTTTTGTGTATTGCTAGCCGGAATCAGAAAACTATAGTCCATGAACCACATGCAGACTATTTTACATTGTCTGCAAGATGGCTTTTCCATTTTTAAAATGTGGTTTAAAAATATGTGACAGAAGCCAGGTGTGGTGGGTCATACCCATAACTCTAGTGACTCTGGAGGTAGAGGCAAGAGGATTACAGGTTAGAGGCCAGAGGCAGGCTTTGTAACTCAGCGAGACCCTGTCTCAAAATAAAAAGTTAAAAATGGGCTGGGGACTGCAGCTCAGTGGTAGAGTGCTTGCAAAGCATGTGTGAGGCCCTGAGTTCAACCCTCCAGTACAACAACAACAACAACAAAATTGTGACAGAGACATAATGGCCCATAAAGCCTTAAACATTTGCTATTTGATCTTTTATAGAATAAGTTTGCCAAACACTGATTTTTATAGAGGAAAGTTAAATTTGCCTTCAAGGCATTTTGTATGACTTCTAAATGTTGTTGTTGTTAGGTGCTGCAGAGTAATGTCCAACTCATAATGACCCTCATGGGGTTTCCAATGGCTGACTGTTTTTCTGGATTGCTTCTGTAGTGGATTGCCATGTTCTTCTCCCATTTTTGCAGTGCTGGGGAAGAACTCAGGACCTCAGAGACTGCAGAGCAGCACTCTACCAACTGAGCTAAATCCCAGCTCCATGACTTCTAAATAGGTTTGCACAAATAACATGATTTGTTGGCTTTAGATTTTTGTGTGTGTGTGGGTGGTAGTGGTTTTTTATTTTAGCTATATGCTAGTCACTGTGCTAAATTTTTAGATGTTTTAGCTTATCAATACTGTTAGGCCCAAATGAGTCTGGAGGACATTGTTATTATCCCATTTTATAGGTGAAGAGAGTAAGGCTCAGGATGGTAGGTTATCAGATATATGGTCTAACCTCTAGCCAAATCTAGACCCTAGCCTATAGGTTCTTTACAGTGGCCCTTTTGTTTTATCCAATTGTGCAGACTGCTTGGCAAAGAGAATGTGAGCTAAGTTTCAGCTCCTCTTCCTCCCTTGGCCAAGTGTCCTACTAAATCATAAACAAATTGAATTAGAACCACTCTGATTTCTTCCCTCTCATTTGTGAGCTCTAATTTTTATGACTCTAGTTATATTGTTATAACAAAATACTAGAGACTGGGTATTTTACAAAGAATAGAATTTACAACAAAAGAATTTCACATTGTTTTGGAGGTTAGAAAGTCTAAGATCGTGGTGTTGGCATAACTGGCGACTGGTAAAGACCCCATTCCCTGCTTCTAACATGGGGCCTTGTTGCTATGTCCTTTGGAGGTCATGAATGCTGGGTCCTCATGTGGCAGAAGGCAGAAGGGCAAAAGTGCCTGAGCTAGTTCCTTACAGCTCTTCTGTAAGGCACTCATCCATTAATGAGGCCTGATCCATCATGATTTAATCACTTCCTCAAAGAATTCATCTCTTAAAGCCACAATAATGGGGATTAAGTTTCAACACAAATTTTGGAGGGAACACATTGAAACCATAGCATTGCTTAACCTCAGTCTTCAAGGAATACCCTCAATGTTTTGTTCTTCTTCTTGGCACTGTCTTCTTACCTATGGCTTCAGCTCTTCTTCAGGCAGAAGAGTTCCCTGTAAGCCTCACCATCACATCCACCTCTGTTGCACTTCTCTTTTTTCTCAGCTCCCAATTCCCCCATCTACTTACATTTATGCCACTGCCTTGGGGTGCACAAAAAGGGCAAAAGGGGGACCTTACTAACTTAGTCATGCTTTGTAAGCTACAGAGTGATTAGAGTATCAAATGATTAGATATCTCCCCTAAATAATCAATACCATAAGTTGTGAGCACAGTCTACTCTTTAAAATTACCTTCTTAACTGACATGTTGAGAGGTACAATAAGAAAACTAGAAAGTAAGCTGGGCTCAGAATTTTACGAGTTCTTGATCTTTGTTAAAACAGGAAACACACAATTATTTTCATCTCAGACAAGTGATGATTTCATTTAACCCAGAATTGCCATATTAACAATGTGCTGCTAATTGCCAAACTTAGGAAAAAGAAGGAATTGTATTCAGGGCAAAGTTTAACCTTAATGCATGGAAAATGCTAGGTCCAAGGGACACTTGTTTCTGTCTTTGAGTGTTCGGCAAATGTAGAAGACATCAGGGATAAAGAACAACTGGGGTGAAGGACAGTAAAGAAGCAGACTGTGAGAAGGTGGGAGGGAGTGGAGATCTCATCAGCTCTCACTTGTTATCCCCAGACCAGCCCCATGCTCCTCCTTATTTGAAGTTTCTTCTCCTCTACTCTGCACACCAAATTATATATCCAAAAAATTATTTTATCATGTCACTCCATTGCTAAAATATCCTTCAAAGAGTTTTCACTGAATAAAGTCCAATCGCTTGCCTCCGGTATTCAACATAGTGCTGCCAGATAAAATATGGATGGCCTGGCATGATGACTCATGCCTATAATCCCAGCAACTAGGAAGGCAGAGGCAGGAGGATCACAGGTTTAAGACCAGAGGCAGCTGACATAACTTAGCAAGACCCTATCTCATTTTTTTTATCTCATGATAAAAAAAATTTAAAAATGAGTTGGAGGTGCAGCTCAGTGGTAGAGTGCTTGCAAAGCATGGGTGAGGCTCTGGTTTCAATCCCCAAGTGCAGAAAAAATTATAAAATTATATTCGAATTTCAGTCGTTTTGCTTGGGATGTATTTATGACAAAATACTTGCTATTTATCTGAAATTCAAATCTAACTGGGTATCCTATATTTTTATGTTATTCAGAGGCATCTCTAATAGGGTTCAGATCTCTCTGTGGAGATTCATGTTATTGCACTCCAGTAAAGTGGTTTTAATGCTTTTTGAAATGGACAAGGAACATTCATTTTTGTCTGCAAACCTGGCTCACATCAGCACCCTCCCTGGAACTTCTCTCTTGTTCTCTTTCCACCCAGCTAAGAATAACTTCACAGTCCCCTGAGAGTATTCTTAGCCTCTGAAAACTTGCACCTAGATGATGTCTATGTAAGCCTCATTTGACACTTGACAAAAAATTGTTATTGTTTTCATTAACGTTTTGACCATAATGATAGAATGCAATCTATACTTAACTTTTATCCTCATTTGACTATTCTGTAATGCTCCATGTGTGTCTTCATTGGCACACCCATCGACTCTGCGTTGCCCAGAGCTCCAGTCTATTGCTCCTTTGACTCTTGCAGAGGGTAATACTGGTTAAGAACCACTTTGACCTGTAATCCCAAATACTTTTGAGTCGAATGCAGAAGGATTTAGAGCCGGAGGCCAGCCTGGGCTACAGTGAGACCCTGTTTCAAAATAAACAGTGAAGACCCTGTTTCAAAATAAAACAAACAAACAACAGTAACAAAACAAAAATAAAACCACCTTGACTCCAATCCAATATCGCTGATTTCATCTGTATATGTACACACGTTGCTCAGAGACTGCAGAGCAGCACTCTACCAACTGAGCTAAATCCCAGCATGTACACACATACATCTTCCTTTTCACTTATTTGCCCTCTACCTGATGCTACATTGGTCATCTGTTGCACAAGAACAATAGCAGTCTGACGAGTTTCTCTTCATGTAGTAT
This sequence comes from Pedetes capensis, assembly GCA_007922755.1. Classification (NCBI taxonomy): domain Eukaryota; kingdom Metazoa; phylum Chordata; class Mammalia; order Rodentia; family Pedetidae; genus Pedetes; species Pedetes capensis. The sequence goes on along the minus strand of VMDO01000643.1, from coordinate 73,687 downwards.
CTATCCAATTTTTTTTCCCTATCCACAGTACTCAAGCCTTTCAAAGATAGCTTCCTAGGTGGGTGGCAGAGGGGGAACAACATAACAGGGTAGAGATGAAGAGAGCAAATGCAAAATACAGGAGGTAATTCTGTGAAAATCCCATAACAAATCCCAGTATACTGGATGCAATTAAATAAAAAACATAGTATACCTCATAAGTGTCTACAATCATTGATCATGCTAATCAAAATTTTTTGTATGTTGTTTAAAGAGATGAAAATGTTAACAACCTGGTTTTAATAATTGTTCACTCTTATAGGAACTCAATTATCACTCTGTACCTCATGAAAATGTACTGTTAAAATATTACTATGATATCTCCCTAAAACCATGTCAACATGGTACCTGTGAGTTCAGGAAACATCATTCTTACCAGGCACATTAGCTTGTTTTTCAAATTGTCAATTTTCTGAACTCAGTCTACTATCTAAAACCTTTCAAGCATATATATATTTTTTTAACCTAGGGCATATCTTTAAAAATTTCTCTTTTTCTGCTTCCTATCCTGTCTCCTGGAAAATTCTAGTTTCTTATCTTTGACAGTCAAGATACTTCAAGTTTCTACTTATAGCCTACCATGTTATCGTAAGCCCTCCTTAATCATTCTCATCAAAGTTCCTGAATTTTAGATTTAGGAAGAAGACCTCAGAATTTATCTTATATCATATCCTACTTTACACAGTTATTTACTGGATATATATTTTATCTTCCCACTGGATACATACTTTGTGAAAGCTAGGGGCTTGGCTCCATGTCTTTCTTCATATCCTTGTGCACGTGCACACACACACACACACACACACACACACACACACACACACTTCAATTCCATTGGTTATAATTAACTTTTTTTATATGTCTTTTATAACTAATAAAACACTAAATGTTTTAATGAGACAAACAACTTTCATGGTCCTAAGATCGCGGTTAAGCCACTAGTTCTTTATTTGCCAATAGGGAAAATACCAATTCTTACATCATGGTGTGGCCATGGGATTGAATGAGACCACACAGTCCACCAGGGCAGCTTAATAGCTATGTTTGAAGAAAGTTCCAAGGAATGATGTGCTTAAGAAATGGATAATATTGAGAAGCACTCTTTTTCCCAGTATACCTAGGAAACAAAATCTAATTCACTGCATAACTAAGTGTGTGAAAGGACAATGTGCTGGATAATAAGGTTTACTGGAGTTCAAGTACAGGGGGAGAAATGTTGCAGGGATAATTTATTGGCCATTTATTATAAGAAAGCACAAACAAATCCAATGACTTTGAAACTTAGTTTATTCACTAATAAGTAAAATAAGCCAGGCACAGAAAGACGATCTATGATCTCATTTACACACGCAATCTAAAAAAGTTAAGCTTATGGAAGTAGAGAGCAGAAGGGTAGCTTTCAGGAGCTGCTGAGGGGAGTGGAAGGAGAAATGGAGATACATTGGCCAATGAGTGCAAAATTTCAGTTAGGATGTGTAAGTTCTGAAAACCTGTTGTATGGCATGGTGGCCATAGTAAATAATAATGTCTTGTCTACCTGAAAATTGCTAAGAGTAGATCTTAAATGTTCTCACTTACACACACACACACACACACAAAAGCCCCACACAAATAAGTATGTGAAATGATGCATGTATTAATTAGCTTTATTTAATCATTTTCACAATATCTACATATATCAAAGTATATTGTATGCTATAAATATATATGATTTTTTATTAGAAATTTTTAATGTACACCTTAACGTGATGCATTCTGACATGCTTTTCATTGTGACATTTCCATATATGCATTCTGTTTACATTAGTCATATAGGTTCCCCCTTACCCTCTTGTATGCTTCTCCCCCATCCCACCCTCTCATCAAAGACTTCTCTACTATTTACTTGTCTTTTTAAGGTAATATTTTTCTATATATCCTTGGGTTCCAGCTCTGTTTAAGATAGAAACTTTTCCTGCAGTGAGCTTTCTTTTTACCTTGTCAGAGCTATTACATGCATTTTCTAGACCATCTATAGTAACAGCATCCTTTAAAAAGTTGGGAAAATAAAATGAAATTAAAAATAAAATCAATTAACTACATATTCATTAGAAAGGAATCATAGTCTCTGGGTTATCAAAACAATGTAAGGAAAGTCTGCAGTGTTACTTGGAACTTCAGAATCACCAGTAGATACACATGTAGTGTGTGTGTGTGTGTGTGTGTGTGTGTGTGTGTGTGTGTGTGTGCACGCGTGTGTGCAGGCACTCATTTTGCAGTGCTGGGGATGGAACCCAGGGCACCTCACACATGGTTGACAAGAACCACTGAGCTACACTCCCAGCCTATAGAGTATTCTTGCATATGAAGTAACAGCCATCCAGAAATCTATGAGTTCTAAGGGGGAGAAAACATAGAACCCCCTCAGAAATACATGAAGTCACTGTTTCGGCCACTTGGAATGTCTAACAAGATTTGTAAAAAGAATATTAGATGTCCTGCGATGCCCTGGTATCGTTTATTTGAAGGCAATCAGTGAAATCTCTTTAGGCGCCTGTGTCGCTGGCAGTTCTGGACTTGTGTATTTCTGTTTCCTTCACTTCAGCTCAATGGAGCCCTGTACCCTCTTCAGCCTCCTCCACTCCGACAGAGGAGTTAATGCAGTTAGATTGCTCCCGGGCTCCTAGCGGGACTACTTCAAATGATATTACTTCCATTTGTGACGTGCATCACCGGCAGGGCTCGCATTTGAGGGGAACAGTAAACAGACATCTGAGTCGGCTTTTGCCAAGGAAGGGAAGCCGGAGACAGGGCTATAAATTTGTCAATTTCCTAAACAGAGCTCCCGTGCAGCTGCCGTGTGCTGGGCTTCACCTGGATGGGACTCTAGCGAGGAGCCGCATTGCTCAGAGCTCCCAAGGTCTGGACAGAACCTCCTTCACGGATCATGGGCTCATTTTGATAACCAGGATCGATGCAAGAGGGGTAAGCTTTCATCAGAGGTCTCTGCTGACAACTACCATTTTTATGAGGAAATGCACTTTTGGCCAAAAAGAAGGCCCTAACCACCTGCTACACAAAGTTCCTCCAGGAGTAAAAGACATTATAGAAGAAAAGTTCTAATCGGAGGGCTTGACCCAGTCAGAAAGAATGAAAGGATATCTGACGTTATTGGCACAAACACACCCATAGGTACAGATATTCCCATACAAACTCTTGGACAGCCCTCACCAGTATTATTCTTTATTCTCTTTTTTGAAAAAATATTTCATCTGAAACTGTGATCCTCCTGTTATCTGTGTGAGCAAGTAACGTCTAAAGGAAACGTTGAATCTGTCACAGATGAAAAAATGAATTACTAGAAAAAACAAAGATCCCATTAATGTCAAATTGCTCTAAAATGTTTCCAAATCTTCTTAGTTTCTCTGTGCTTCTCACTTGGTTTTGCAGATCAAATTGAGCAGCTCTGCTTTGGGATACATTCTATATTGCTTGTTTCAAGGACTTTGCTCATGAAAACGGTTATGGATCATATCAGATTTTTCCTTGTCATAGATAATGTATATATGCCTGTAGCTGTAGCCCTGTGGCATTCAATCCCCCTCAGATCTCAGAAGCTAAGCAGGGTCGGACCTGGTTAGTACTTGTACGGGAGACCGCCTGGAAGCACCAGGTTCTGTAGGCTTGGGAGAAGGACCTGGCAACCCACTCCCAAAAATCAATCCGCCATTGAAAACCCTATGAACAGCAGAGAAACACTGACAATAGTGTCTTGCCTGTTGTATGCAGGGCTGCTATGAGTCAAATACCAACTGGACGGCACCTAACAACAACAGCAGCAACAGGTAACATATATATCGAACTTGTTACAATACAGCATTCCAATTAATTTAGTTGTGGAAGGATTATCTATTCATTTCCTTTCTGTTCTATTTGTCAGCTTCAAACCTGTTGGTGTGCAGTCTCCAGAGGACACAAAAATGCTGGGCACTGTGAATGTGGAAACCTTTGTCACTTTCGTTTCCTACCAGTTCAAAAGGCATTTTGGAGTGTTCAAGAGTGAAGAGACTACACTACAGAATTTTGGAAAATTTAACCTTAAGCCTGTTTCTGCTATGCCTTCTTAAACTGAGCCCATCAGTCACTTCCTTCTGTACTAATCAGTTGAACCCATTCAAATGTTTTTAAGACCATACATGTAAATGCACCATTTTCAAGGTACAAGGGCTGTCCCTGTCAAATGCACTCCTCAGCTCAGCTCTGCTCTCTATTTGCTCCATGTATTCAGATATGCCGGGCTTAAGATACATCCTGGAAAATCTACAGAAGATAGAAAAACATTTCTAAGAGCAGAAAGTGAACGCATTAGGCTGCAATCTAGAGGAGAGGATACCATCCCAAGAAGCACATAACTGGATTGTCGCCATAGCAGTACTACTTAAAATTGTAAGGTTGGAGAATGCGCAAAGGCTTCAAGAAACTCCTGGAGATTATCCCTCATTCTTCTGATGCCTATGTGTGAAAGCCAGAACAGGGACTTAAGCAACATCAGTGTGCAGCAAGATCCGCAATCTGCCTCACCAGGATCACTGAACAGAAACCATTTTCTGAGGAATTGGCTTTTTTCCAATCTAAGATTCCAACTCACACATTTGAAAAAATGTACCCTTCATACATCCCCTCAGTGACCAGGACCTCTAGTGTGTAACACAATATGGAGAAAAGAGCTCTCTAGATGAAAGGAGAGAAGCCAACCCCAAGCTTCCTGATTATTATCTTTATCAGTATTGCATTCAGATTTATTGCATTCAGATTTAAAGATTATTAGAGAAATCTTCCTTCAATTTTGTTTAATCTTTCTCTTTAGGCATTCCCACAATACTTACTCAAATAAACTAAATTTAAAGAAAAATTACATAGGCATTTACAGTATAGAATTTCAAAGAGCCCTAGGATCGTTCTCAGTGGCAAAGGTTCATTAACACGAAGCTACTGTGTTCCTAATAAGCACATAGTAAGAAGAGATGAGGGTGTGGAAAGCTTTGGGAAATTCATTCCAATGAGCTCAAGAGAGATTATTTTAATATACAATAATATCAGTCATTGATTGAGTAGCTATAAATTCTGGGCACTTACACATACTTTTATGCTAATTAAGCACTGTATAGTGTATGGTGAGGTCAAAGAATGTACCTTAGAAATGTTAAAGAATTTCTCCAATTTAGCTGGACAGACATACACAGGTTTGAATCTCAGCTCGCTTAATATATGTCAGATCTTTTGGTAAGAATATTAGATATATGACTTTTTAAAAAATGCTCTCAACAAACTTTTAAAGCAGGGGTTCTTATACCTCAAGTGTTTAGATGAAATTACTCAGACTCAGATTAAGAAATTTAGCAGGTTAACACATGAGCCAGGGACAGACTAGGATTCTAAATGTAGCACCCATGATTTATTCCTGACACCACACTGTCTCTCCAATTCTCTCTTTTGCTAGGCAGGAGGAGGAGGAATATTCAGCCAAAAACTGTAGGTCCTTAGCCTGTGATATCTTATGGTCCATTTTGACTTCCAAATGAGCTAGGGGCACTGGAAGGGAGTGACCTTTCTTATCTAAGATGAATACATTTCCCATTATCGCACACGGCTGTCATGCTACATCATGCAGGATTCCTCCCTGATTCGCAGCCCTCCAGATTGTCAAGCTTTCACTGGACACTTTAATTACTGAAATTTATCTTAAAAGAGATGCAATATGAAATTTGTCAGAAGGATGACTTTATGCTACAATCAAAGCAAAATGGTGAATATCTTGTGATCTCTTCTTAAAGAGCATTTACTGGACTTGAGCCTGCAGCCATAGCCCTGTGGCATCCGATCCCATCAGATCTCGGAAGCTAAGCAGGGTTGGGCCTAGTTAGTACTTGGATGGGAGAACGCCGGGGAACACCAGATACTATAGGCTTGGGAGAAGGACCTGGCAGCCCACTTCCCCAAAACAATCAGCCATTGAAAACCCTACGAATAGCAGAGAAGCACTGACAATAGTGTTTTGTCTGCTGTACGTAGGGTTCCTATGAGTCAGACACTGACCAAATAATACCTAACAACAACAGACTTGAGCTGAAACTTTTTAAAAATTCTCCTCCTGTCCCCTTACAGAATGGATGAAATTTTTCTTGATGCTTGAGAAAAGCGATAAGCTATTATGATAGGGTAGAAGATAAGTTCTTGACCCCCGCCTCCACACACACATTGAAGGTAAATTCTACCTGCTTATCTTTCTCTTCTCAGAGAAAGGACCTCCTAGATCTCTACCATTTGATTAAGCTTTTCTTTGGGAAATATTCACTGAGGCCCTACTGTGTGCTATAGTTGAAGTACAAGGATTTATAATCTCTACCCTCATTGAATTCTGAATCTACAATTCACAAGGTACAATTAATTTATTCAATGAAGAAACAGTTTTAGGAGAAGTATATACAAAATATTATGGGAATACAGATGAGTAAGCAATTATTTTTGCCTTGGGATCAGGGAAAACTAAGAAAAAAGGGACAATTTCTTCCTATTTTTGAAGTTCTAACATCTGTTTGCCAAGAGAGACAAGGGGAAGGCAATTCAGGCAGAGGGAAAAGCATGGGTGGAGACAGATTTCAGAAAATGTAAAGCATGGGGAAATGATACAAGCTATGTGAAAGGATACCATACAATACGACAATGTTGTGGTTTGGCTCTTGAATGTCCCCCAAAGACATATATTTTAAAAGGATTGGTTGCCAGCCTGTGGCACTGTTGGGAGATGGTGGAACCTTTAGGAGGTGATACCTAAGGGAAAGAAGATAGACCATTGGAGGTGGGCCCTTGAAGGAGATATGGAGACCTGAGCCCTTTCCTTTCTCTCTCTCTACTTTCTTTCCACCATGTTCCTAGCCGATTTGCTCCACCACCCCTCCCTGCCATGACCCTCTGCCTTACCGCAGGCTCAAAGCAGTGCGATCAAGCCAGCATGGACCCAAACCCCTGAATACATGAGCCAAGATAGATCTTGCTTCCTTTAAATTGTTTATCTCATTATCTCTGGTCTTTGTCATAGTGAGGGAAAGCTGACTAACATATAAAGGGGAAAAGAATCACAGCCTGAAGTTCTAACTGTCCAAACCCTTAAAATCCTGTACATACAATTTAAGAGAATCTGCTGATTTTTTCTCTGGGAGTTGGGAGCTGTTCTTTATTAAATCTTTAGGTCCATCAAACATGATTTTGGGGGCTTTCTTGTACATGAGAGCCTGTGTAACACTTCACATATATCCTTTTTGCATCACAAAGTTCAATTCAATTTTTTTTTCTGTGCAGGAATGCAAAAGTTCAATTGTCCATTTTTGTAAACTGAAAATCTCTCCCTCCCTCTAGTGTATGAGATAGAGGAATGGATGAGAAGTGTATGATAGGGAGAAATCAAAGTTTTCTGGTGAAAAATCCTTTATTTCTAGAGAGTTCATTCTTGATGCCAGGAGTTTGGGATTGATTGAATCCATCTGGACTCTGTATCTTTCTAATGTATTTGGGTGCCTATAAGGATATGGTCTATGCCATCAGAAATATATCAGTACACTTTCCAGCAAAATTCCATGATCTTACATCTCCAGTGAAAAGATTTGTAAACTGAAATGTTATTCTAGACAAAAGAAGACTGAAAATGTGTGCTAATGGAGAAGGGATTGTGTATGGTAAAGGGCACAAATAAGACAAATGGCCAATGAATAGGAATAAGAAAAAATAAAATCATTCTAGGAGAATACTTTCTAGAAGACAAACTTTCCAAGGCTAGGGATCCAGAGAAGTGGTTTGATTTTTAAAAGTATATTGGTATTTATAAAAATAACCTTTTCAAAAAAGCTGTAAAAACAATACATGTTGACTATAAAGTAATCACAAAGTGCAAGCAAGCCAAAAACAGAAAAACAAATTGCACTTTCAAAGCAATCAACAGTTGTCATTGTTGTTTCCTGATTATATAAGTAGTAATACAGGCTTGTTATGAAAGATTAAAAAATAGAGAACCATGTATTGTTACTACCCCAATGCTAGCAATCTGTTGCAAAATATTCCATCCTTCCTCTCTAGATGTATTTATATGTTTGTATACTATTTTTTAAATAGATAGTGATAGTTTTTAACATTAGTAGCTGACCATATATATTCACATATCAGCTACATTTTCGAGGTGACTCTGTGTTACCTCAGTTCCAAATTTATCTACTTACCTATTTAGTCATTTTTAATACCTGCATTCCTGAAATAGAGGTTTCTCTGTTGTTCATGAAAGCACTGGTATGCAAATGTTTGAAACAGTTCATATTTCCTTCTTATTTTTAAGGCTATGAATATATTTCTTCCTACCTAAAGCAGATATTTCTTTCTTTGTTAAGTGGGTTGATTATGGACATGTAAAGAAATTTCTAAATATGTCTAAAGACATATTCGCTTCTAAAATGTATTTCCTGACAATTAGGAGACAATAGAGATGCCTTGAAGTATATACTAATGATAATTTTAACATTAATACAAACTATATCCTTCTAAGAGGGTCAACTAAGTCACCTAACAAATGAAACTAATCTCTAGAAATGTAAAGTTTTCACTATTTGCTTCTCCATCTGTTTTCCCCTCATAGTTCTTAAAGATGCCTATTACCTGCTAGAAGTGTCAAATCTGAGGTGATTTCTACAGCCGATTTCCTGATGTGAGAATATAAAAAGATGTCAGTTCAGAAACACCTGGTGTGAGAGCAGTGTGGGTACACACAGAAATGGAGGACAGATTAGAATTGCTTCTCTAGGTCTCAGGTGGATGGAACTTTAGTGATACCCAGAGTGTGCTTTGTATGGAAGAGTCAACCATGTGGAAATTTCCATATTATGGGCATCTCATTTTCCTTAATCTTTTGGTGAGGAGTTACCAACACTCTCACGCATTCTTCTTGATAGCAAATCTCAGTCGAGCTCGGCCATATGTTGTTTTTCCTTTGTATTTAGAACAGAGTGCTTTGGTTGGTACTTTGAGGCTCAAGACCTATAAATAGGTCCTCCAGGAAACACCATTAGATAAAGAGAACATGACTAAAAAAAAGATTGACATTTGGAAATTGGTCAAAATATTACTCCTTGACATTAAAATATGTCATCACAGTGTCCTAATATTATGACACATGGTGGTGTCACATCAGACCAACTCCAAACAAAGTGCTCCTTCAGGCAATCCACTTAAACAGATTTGCTCATTCAGAGGAAATCCTTCCTGGTAGTCTAAAGGGTGGTGAGCAGCTTGAAGAGAGGGCAGTGTGTAATTTATGCACTTGATTTGGAAACTGGCCAATGCTGTTTGGGAAGATCCACACAGAAACTGCTCATCAGGCTGATTAACAAACACAAACAAGAGATGATTCTTGTTAACAGCACCAGGTTGGGAAATACCAAAATATTGTGTTTCCCATAAGATATCTGCAAGACTAGCCATGGACACCACTTCAGATGTGTTATTGTTTGTGCTACTAGCTTCTTCCAGGTGGAGGGGTGGGTTCAATTTATAATAGAGAGGCATGGCATTATTTGTAAACCATTATTTATGAGGGTATAAAAATCCTTACATGGTAGGAGATTACATCTAAGCTTTAGCTACAAAGTAGTTGCTCTTGGGGAACTGTTAACAAAAATTCTAATATTCTGGGTTCCTAGCATCAGTGATTTTATTTGTTTATTTATTTATCTATTTATTTATTTATATTTCCTTGTTTTTAATGGTACTAGGGGGCTAAACCCAGGTCCTCATGCATACTTTGCTAGCACTCTGACAGTGAGCTGCACTCTGAACCCCTTTTTTATTTTTTGTATTGAGACAGGGTCTTGCTATGTTACACAGGCTGCCTGTGACCTTGAGCCTCCTGCCTTCCCCTCTCAAGTAGCTGGGATTATGGGCATGTGCCATCATGCCTAGCTGGGATTTTATTTTAAATGATCTGGTGGGAAGGGAGGCATGGTTTTCAAGTATGTACTAGTATTTTTGAAAGCTTTCTAGATGATTGTAATGGATAGCCAGTTTCATTGGTCCTTTTGCTCCTTCAAGGTTGATCTTCAGGTAGACGGCACCATCTTCACTTAAAAATACACAATTAGGCTCCACCCAAGTCTAGTGAATCAAACCTCCATTTAAATGATATTATTAGGTGAATCATATACATATTATATTTTGAGAAGCCCTGTTATAAAGGAAGGAGACAAATGAAGATATTTGCCAATTTTTGGTAATAGTAAAGACAACACTGATCCAAATAACAGTCATGACTAATATTTATTACATGGTTACTATGTGCCATCTAAATAGTGCACGTGCATTAACCTCTTTAATAATCAAAACACAAAGGGAAGTGAATACTATTATTACCCTATCTTCTTGTTGTTGTTGTTGTTAGGTGCCCCCGAGTCGGTATCCGACTCATAGCGATCCTACATACAACAGGCGAAACACTATTGTCAGTGCTTCTCTGCTGTTCATAGGGTTTTCAATGGCAGATTGATTATTGGGAGTGGGTTGCGGGGTCCTTCTCCCAAGCCTGCAGTATCTGGTGTTCCCAGGCAGTCTCCCATCCAAGTACTAACCAGGCCCAACCCTGCTTAGCTTCCGAGATCTGACGGGATTGGATGCCACAGGGCTATGGCTGCAGGCTACCCTATCTTACAGATGTGAATATTGACATTTATGAATTTGTACAAGGCCCCATAGCTAATGATGGCAGACTTGGTGCTTGCAACAATCTTCACTCTTTGTATTAAATAACTAGACAGCTTAATGGTCAAAGATGAATAAAATGGAGTGACTTGGAATTCTAACATTCTGGCCTAATTCAGAGACACTGACTCAAGATGGATGAGGGTCAATATGGAATGTGAATGGTCTTGCTTTCCTCATCTTAAGAGATTCACAGCTAGATTAACCAAAATGAACATCCAGTAATTGTAAAACATTAGACAACCTAGGAGCATGATTATTTCCAAGTTATTTAAGCATGATATCATATTTAAAACATTGAATTGGATCTTAACCATGATCCAGAAACTTGGTTGATCTCAATGAAGAACATAAAGTCATAGGTAACATCTCCTGATGTTACTTGAAAATGAAAAATCAGGAGATATTACCTACGAAAGGAAATGTTGGACTAATGCTTTCTGAAAGGAAATTTTGGACGAATGCTTTCTTTCCTCCTTAAGAGAAATGACAATTACATTTTGGGAACTATTTTCTCAAAGCAGCACGGTCTCCTCTGGTCAATCTAAAATAAATATTATTCTATTAGATACTAGAGAAATATTTGTTGAGTTAACGGATATGGATATAGAGTGCTCTCTCAAAGGTACTTTCATCCTACTTTTTTGAGATTACATGCTGGCAGCCTCTGCAGTTGAATATGGTCCATTTGTCACATGTGTACATTTCCTCCAATAAGCCAACATCAAATATCAAGATACAGCACATAAATACACAGGACACAGAATCCAGAGCTCTAGCTTTTCTTCTCAAACTGGAAAGTCTGATAAAATTGATGTGAGTTTGTGGTCAGTACTGCATGGGTGCTGCTCACAAGATTATGGCAACTGCTCACTAGTTACTGTCTCACCTGCAATGAGCTAAATGGCGGCCCCAGAAATATGCTTATGTCCTAATGCCTGGAACCTACCACTATTATCTCACATAGAAAAAGAGTGAATAATAATTACATGACAAAAGATATGATCAACTATTTTATTAGTTACTTTTGCATCACTGTGACCAAAAAACCCAGTAGAAACTATTTAAGATAGGAAAGGTTTATTTTGGTTCATGGTTTCGGAGGATCAGTCCATAGTCGCCGGGAAGGTATGGCAGAGCAAGTTGTGGGAGCCTGTGGTGGAAGTGAGCTGTTAACATCATAGTGGATCAGGAATCAGAGAGAGTGAGAGGCTGGAACCAAGGGCTAGGTATCACTTTCCAAGCCCTCCCTCCACTGACCTACTTCCACCTGCAAGGCCCTACTCTCAAAGATTCCACAGCCTCCCAAAATAGCACCACAAGCTGAGGACCAATTGTTCAGAAGATGAGCCTCTGGGCTCATATTCATGTTCAATCCATAACAACTATGATCTTGAGAGGAAGAGCTTATTGTGGGTTACCTTGTTTGGCACTAGGTACCATCGCATGTGTCTTTACATGACGAGGCAGAGGGAGACTGAGAGAGAGACACAGAGGAGAAGGGGAAGTTAAGATGGAGCAGATGGAGATGTGACCAGAAGTCATGGAATGCTGACAGGTTCCAGAGGCTGGGAGTGGTGACTATGTCCTTCTCCAGGGCTTCCGGAGGGAGTCCCTTCCTAAAAATGCCTTGATTTTGGATTCCCGGCTTGCAGAAACATGAGAATAAATTTTTGTTGTTTCAAGCCACCCAGTTTGCACTAATTTATTAGAATAGCCCTAGGAAAGTAATATATTGCCAACTTGCACATAAATGCTCTGTATTTGGAAGGATACAATCTCTCATTTTTAATAGGTCAGAGGTATATTTGCTAGGCAAAACGATCAAAGTGGGTCATAGTAGTAATAACTTTCATCTCCCAGGGCCAGGTACTCCCCAAATCCAGGCATTATCTCTTAGGATGGATTTAGTCAAGATTCACTCATTTTCTGATCTTTGCCGAGACACTGCTATCTTCATATAAAAGCATCAGTTTTAGATAGATTTATATTTTTATATTTTAACTTTATAAAGTGCCATGATGGATATGTCTCCTAACAGGAATGAAATAAATAAAAGAGGCAAGAGATTCTTAAAATTTGAATGCCCCACAGCCCTCCTTTTACAAATGGGAAAAATGAGAAAGCAAATGAGGGGCACAAGGTCATATAGAAAATTAGAGCAGAGTTAGGCACAGACCTCACTCTTGGTTCATTACTCGTTTCACATGTCACTACTCCTTTCAGAATCATCAGTCTTTACTCTTCGTTAATTATTGAAATAAGGTGGAATGTGAGATCTGTTTAATAGAATGTCATTTTTGCTCAAAAACAGTGTAGATATGCCCTCAACCCATCAAAGGAAATGTTTTAAGTCCATCTCCAAATAGGACTTTTTCTAGGTAAACTAATTTATCCAGAACATTTAAGTCACTTCATATTTAACTGTTACAAAATACTGTTTTCATGATATAGTTGTGTTGTTAGGTGCTGCTGAGTCAGGTCTGACTCACAGCAACCCTCATAGGGTTTTCAATGACTGACTATTTCAGGATTGTTTCTGGAGTGGGTTGCCACATCTCCCATTTTTGCTGTGCTGGGGATCAAACCCAGGGCCTCAGAGAATGCAGCACAGCATTCTACCAACTGAGCTAAACCCCAGCCCCTTTCATGATATGTTGTTGTTAGGTGCCTTTGAGTCAGTATCCGACTCATAGTGACCCTATGTACAACAGGTGAAACACTATTGTCAGTGCTTCTCTCCTGCTCATAGGATTTTCAATGGCGGATTGATGTTTGGGAGTGGGTTGCCGGGTCTGTCTCCCATTTCATGATATGTTGTTGTTGTTAGGTGCTGTCGAGTCGAGTCCAACTCAAAGCGACCCTCATAGGGTTTCAATGGCTGTTTCGGAATTGCCTTGGAAGTGGGTTGCCACATCCTTCTCCCATTTTGCGGTGCTGGGAATTGAACTCGGGACCTCAGACACTGCAGAGCAATGCTCTACCAACTGAGCTAAATCCCAGCCCCTCCATTTCATGATATAAGTGATATCTAATGCGCCAAAGAGTAGGGATATTAAGAAAAATTGGACAGGAACAACTCAGCTGGTAACTTTCTAAAGAGAAAAGGAAAATGCTAGTGAATGTCTTAACCCACTTACTAGAGATATTTGAAAGGCCTTAAGAAAGCCTGAAAATTATAATTGGACTATATAGATCGAAAATTAATGTAATAAGTTTAAGTATCAGAGGATATCCTAAATTAGTATTGTGTAAGAATGTTTTTAGAAGAGAAAGAGAGGAGAGACAGAGAGAGAGAGAGAGAAAGAGAGAGAGAGAGAGAGAGAGAGAGAGAGAGAGAGACTGACTGACTTTAATTCTATCATTTTTAAAGGCAATTTTCTTTGCAGCGATCACAGACACTCCAATAAGGGATGAGCTGACTGCACTGGGTACAGTGTTGCATTAGCAAACTTTTACACTTTTCTAAGCCTCAGATGGTCAAGTTGCATTTGGACTCTGTTCTGTATAAATTTCACACTCCAACACAACAGTGATATTTTCCTTAATGCAACCCCAGAACTCCCTAAAAACTCATGGAGTCTGTATTGCTGGAACTAACTCATGAAATAATAAGGATTTCTGCAAGCAGAAGGCATATTAAAATGCCATGTCAACAGTTAGCTGTGCCAAGAACCTACCACACTCAGTGATAAGTTTGATTCTTCAACATCCAACATAAACCTGTATGTGATAGATGTTTTTGCAGAGTTCATGGCTACATTCAGTGATTCTCACCATCTCTACATCTTACCATGGTACAGCCCATTCTTTCAACATCAGTGAATATGACTTGATTCAAACTTTGAGTCTTATTTTAATCTTTTTCTTCTAGTATGCAGAGGAACTATAAATAAAACTGATTTTCTTTCAAGGAAAAAATCAAAACAGTAGTGAGTTATTTGCCTTTTCTTGGTTCAAGCAATGGATGTGGCTTGAATGAGTTCATTGGAGGAACTGAAGGTTAATTTTTGGCATTGTTTGTCTACAGCTATGATAGGCTGGATATTGTTAATTTATTTCTGGGACCTCTGTATCATGGCACATAATTATCTATAATACCCATTACAATGACAACCATGAACTTCCTCATTCCAGACTGGTCAGCTTCGCCCAGGCATATTACCTCCAACTCACAAACTATGAACTAATAATTTAGGAATGATCCTTGGATTATAGGCAATATGTGGTAAATATGACCTAGCACACACATGCGCACACACACTGATATTTCAGGTTCTTGACCTAAGGAAGAATTAAGTAGTTAAGAACTAAAGCTGAAAGTGAAGGGTCAACTTGAGAGACAAATCACATGAGCCATTACAGGCCATAGAGATGTGGAGCTACCCTGGGAAGCAGACATAGTAAGAAGTGCCATGAGGTAGAGAAAAAATGAGGAGTAGAGAGCAGAACACACACAGAGAGGACAGGCCCCACATATCACAGGCAGAACACTGGAATGGTTAACCATGATTTCTACTCTGTAGAGGTCTCTGGCACAATCTATCCCCAGCAACGTTTACCTGTCTCCATGACAGCCCAATCCTTCTTCATCCTCCCTACACATGATGGACCAACCTTGCATGGGTATCTGTGGATTGCTAACCTCATACAAAACCCTGCCCTTCCACCCCCTATTGAAGGAACATGGATGAGCCAATTTCTGGTAAGCAAGAGAGAGAGACTGGCTATAAAATTAACCATTCTTCTGAAGATGTTACACCATATACCAGGTTTGATAATGTGCTATTGGAGCTATCTCTTTGCTTCCTGCAGAGGTCCTGCTGTTTCATTAACTACTTTGTTTGACGTTATATCAGCATCTATAGCATAGGCATCTTGATATACATTGCTCAATGGGACCTAGTATAGCTCAGACACATACTGGCTACAGAGAATCCCAACATACTACTTTAAAGCTCAAATGTGTACTTCCCCAACTGCTCCTTGCTGGGTATTTTAAGGCATTGGTTGATTAAATATCTGGTATCATTAACTCTAATTTTAACTTCAATTAAATGTTTAGGCTCCATTTAGTCTATGCTCACAAAATGGTGAATCAAGGTTCTAATTTCCAACATTTTCTAACACAATTCTTCAGTTTTAGAATGTTTTCTGTGCTGTTTTATCCATCTGAAAGTACTCATCGTGTTAACACCATATTAAAGTTAAAACTAACATTAACTGAAATTTTATTTCTTAGAGTGGCTTTATAAATCCAAACTGTGTGTACAGATATGTGTGTTTTTTAAAACAATCACCTTCTGATTATAAATTACAGTAAAAAAATGATTTCAATTTTGACAAATGGCTGAACTGTTTACATTTTTCAGGACCTTCATTGTCTTCCCTTGCTGTTGTTAGGTGCCGTCCAGGCGGGGCTGACTCCTAGCAACCCTATGTACAACAGATGAAACACTACTTGAAATACTACCTAACACTGTGCCATGCCTGGCACTATGGCAGTGCTTCTCCGCTATTCATAGGGTTTTCAATGGCTGATTGTCTCAGAGTGGGTGACTGAGTCCATTTCCCAAGCTTATATCAACTTGTATTCCCAGGTGGTCTCCCATCGAAGGACTAACCAGACCCGACCCTGCTTAGCTTCCTAGATCTGATGGGATGAGACACCAGGGTGGATGGCTGCAGGCTTGCCTTCCCTTAGTGAACTGTAATTCCATGCTTTTGCACAGAGGTATGTGACATCAAATAGTGAGCTTAGGACACCATGAACTGTTTCTTTCTTTTGAAAGTAGAATAACAATTTTAGCTTCTAGTTCTAGGATCTAATACATGTATATTATATACCTAGAATCCTTATTCAAGACAATATATTATTTTTGGCATAACTAATAATGTTCTTAGTTGAATGAGCCAATGGCTTAGAAAGAACTTTTAATGTGGGTGTTTAGTGCTCTGACATTCCTGCTGTATAAAGGAATCAATGGCAGTTCTGGGAGCAAAATGTAGAATCAAGGACTATACTTGATCAACAAGTTCACAGGTATATAGGAACTCTCATGTGCCCAATGATGGGATAAACTCTGAAGAAAATGTAGCATAGAGGGAAGATATGGATTGTATCTGTCTTGGATGAGGTTCTAACCTGGATGAGGAGTAATTTATAAATGAGAAGCCATAAGGAACCACATAGGATAACATATAATGGAATATTTGATTGCTTGTTACAGACTGGTTGTTTTCTGTATGTCAGAGCAGCAAGAAAACATCATGAATTTGAATCCTGTATTGAAAGAGGGAAGGATGAGGGCTAGATAAAGCTTTGGTGTCTCTACACTCTCTGATGAACATTACCACATAAAACTTATAAAGAAATGGCCGGGCGCGGTGATGCATGCCTGTAATCCCAGTGGCTGGGGAGGCAGAGGGAGGAGAATTGCAAGTTTGAGACTGGAGGCAGTCTACCTAATTTAGCGAGACCCTGTCTCAAAAAGTAAAAAAAAAAAGGGCTGGGGGTGCAGCTCAGTGGTCCAGTACTTGCAGAGGATGCAAGCATGACACCCTGGGTCCAACCCCCAGTACCACACACACACAAAAATAAATAAATAAAAATGAAACAATTATGACTTTAAA
Organism: Pedetes capensis; assembly: GCA_007922755.1. Taxonomy (NCBI): domain Eukaryota; kingdom Metazoa; phylum Chordata; class Mammalia; order Rodentia; family Pedetidae; genus Pedetes; species Pedetes capensis. The sequence continues at coordinate 56,245 of VMDO01000643.1, read as the reverse complement.
GACAACGTTCTTTATATATCTATGATGGGCATGAAGTATTATGGAAAATACCAGAACACTCTCACAATCATCATATACTATTCATCCTTGTCCCTCTCATTAAAACCCTAAGGAAGCCCACATATATTATCTGCCCATTTCAGACTGAGTTATTAGAAATTACCAAGATTCAACTATTTTGACTTATAAAAATGACAATTTTATATGATTCAACTTAACTCATTTGCACTTCAATGTACTTTTTAGTCACTAACACAGTTCTCTAATCTGATAAATAAAAGAGGATCTGGAGTTGAACAATGGACAGGAGAGACAACATGAACTTTTACTATGAAATTCTTTTGCAGAGTGTAGGTTTGACACTTCTCAAGCCTTGCTACCTCTTAACACCATGGGCCCATAGTTGCCTTTTAGAGAGGCACACCAGAAACCAGCTGACTTCTAGGCTGAACCATACCAGGTTTTCCAAAAGAGCCCAAGCGGAGTAAAGGGACTGAGTTAAGCAAGAAACTATACGTTTGTTTACTGTATATGCTTTTAAAAGTTCCTAGATAAAAACTTCCATTTGTCAATGACCCTGCAGGGAGTAAATGAAAATGCTTATTCAGACCCCTCTGTTGAGAGAGCTCCCTTAATCCACCCACTGATGAGATAACGCTGTAGGATTACAATAATCAACTTGCAGTATGTCTTCTATTAGTGCTTAAAACTATAGCAGGTCATATGCACTAGGAGACATGTCTTGATTTACATAATATAGTGACAGACTTTCACCCTTATGAGACCATCCATTCTCTCTCTTTCCCTCCCTTGAAGTATTTCAAAGAGATACAATTATATTGAGGGCCGGTAACAACTGCATGTCTAAAGGACCAAACTTAAAGGAAAAAGATATATGTGCAGTGCTCAACACGAACTTGAGTCACTCAATTATAAACATATCGAGATATTAAACTTCCCGGCTTCCTCTGAGAGAAAGAATTACAATGAAGGGTCTGTGAGACCAGTATGTAAATAGGGAAAGTAATAACGCAAGTCTCTCCTTAAAATACTTATGGTATCACTCTTAGTTTATGCAATGACATTTTAAAGTTATTTCCCTATACATCCGATCCTAGTTAGCTAACGCCATGGCCGCTGACAAAGAGAAAAGACACTTTCTGATCCACATTTTTTAAAAAGTTGGTTAAAATTCCTGTTATGAAATTGCAAAAGTTTAGATAATTCATTCAAACTTGGCTTTTTTCCATGCACTGTTCTAAAGAAAATTTAAAGTGTCAAAAATACATATCTTGGGCTCATTATTAAATGCTAAATACCACAGTGTTTTGAGCTGCCTCGTGGCCATTGTAAAGAAAACAGGTGTTCTGATAGATTATAAAGTGTGAGTCAGATGATGTGTAGGACAGAATTTTAATGAAGCTGCTAACACAGAACTCTGACTGGCCTCTTGAATATGATGCTAAAACCCTGAAAGTATTGACAAAATCCCAGGACTACAACTCAGGAGACATTCATTAATCAACAAGTAAATGGGAAGTTGAAAATCATTACATTGAGGTGCCTTTGCATTTCAATGCAATTTAAAACAGCATTAACCTAAGGAGAAGGTGAGTATATTTTGAAAGGATGTCCAAGATTTTGTATGTATGCAAATATAGGAAGAATGCATCTTAATTGCTGCATGATGTTCTTAATCAAGACCACAAGCAAAAGGCATAATTCCTAGTGCAGAGATTCCAAGAGATAAGAAAGGCTCCTCAGAAGAATAATCACCGATTTCTTTAATTAGATTTCTATTTAGATATCGTCTGTAAATAGTCTGTAAAACCTAACATTTCTACCTTTGGATTTTCACCAAAATGTCTTGAGAAGCTATGTAGGTGAAAATTCACTTCAAGTTTCAGGAGCGTGACAAAATTTCAAAAGAAGGACCTTCGCTACAAATCTAGAAGCTCTTACAGAGCCCAAAATAAAGACTATCTATTGAATTAGGTGATACCTTTTGTCAACAAGTGTGAGTTCTGTAACTAGACTCTTTTGAGGAAATCTAGATTACATCCATCCTGATTTTCCCCTTCTTCATTTTCTTTGCCTGCAGACATAACACTGTGGTGTCTGATCCCATCAGATATCGGAAGGTAAGTAGGGTGGGGCCTGGTTAGTACTTGGATAGGAGAACACCTGGGAACATCAGGTACTGTAGGCTTGGGAGAAGGACCCCGCAACCCACTCCCCCAAAACAATCAGCCATTGAAAAGCCTATGAATAGCAGAGAAGCACTGACAGTAGTGTTTTGCCTGTTGTAGGTAGGGTTGCTATGAGTCAGACACTGACTCAATGGCACCTAACAACAACAACAACAACAACAACATTTTCTTCTACTTTTAGAGATTCCACTTCTACTTTTAGAGATGATTATGTATAATTTTTATCAATATTATTATTACAAAACTAGCATTTTTCTATAATTGGTGAGACATTCAATCATTTTCGTCAAATTTTCTGAAAAACTTCTGTGTCCTTAGGTTAATATTTTAGCTACTTCAAATCAGAGATTACTAGAGTCCATAAAATAGACAGACTTTCCACACAAATAAAATTTTCATTAGCCAAATAAATGTAATTAACAAGAAAACTGGAAATGCACTTATTTTCACTTGCCCCAAATATTTGTAGGGTAAACTAAATACAGCCCTGTTATTTACCTATCGATCTTCTTCGATTGATGGTAAACTTTTTCAAGGAAAGGCTCTGAAGACTCCTACCTTGGTATCCCCAAGACCTACCATGGTGCCTAATTTCACAGGCATTGGAAATACTCTATCAAGAGTTTTGGGAATGGTGGCCCATGCCTGTAATCCCAGCAACTCAGGAGGCAGAGGCAGGAGGATCACAAGTTGAAGACCAGAGGCAGTGTGCGTAGTTTAGTGAGACTCTGTCTCAAAAAAGCAAGAAAATGGGCTGAAGATGCAGCTCAGTGGCACAGCAATTGCAAAGCATGAAAGCATGAGGCTCTGAGTCTAATCCCCAGTACCACACACACACACACACACACACACACACACACACAAAATAATAATAAATAAAAAAATCTGTTTGCATGGACACAAGAGCTAACTGTCTATGCATGATAGAAAAAAATGGGAAGACTACATGAAAAAGCAATCTGAAAAATGTTTTCTAAATTATGTCTCCATTTAAAAATCATGTAACATTAGTGAACATGACAATATTGTATATAATCTATACTTTTGTGATTAAAATACTACTAGTTTCCTGTTTCTTACATTAAAAGGCACTTACCCATACACTCTACTTATAGCCTACATCCTATAAACAGTAGAAACATTGTAACTTTTTCCATTCTGCTTGTATGTATGTAGTCTGGAGATATGGCTTTGTTTAAATCTTATGCTTAAATGTACTTTGCCCATGACATTATCTACCATGTTAAAGAGGAATTATGTATCATGTGGACAGGAGCCCAAATCCTGGTAACTTTACAACTCTCTTGGTGTTTACCTTCAAGAACTTGCTGACTCAGAGCTTTTCTTACCATTCTACACAAAGTTTATATTTCTACCTCTGCTCACATTGTCCCATCTATAGAGAATACCTTTCCTCTGGCTTGCTCCCAAGATAAGTTCTGTCAGTCTTTCAGGTCTTCCACCTTCTCTGACAGTGTTTCTGAAACTTCCAATGGGATTTGTCATTCTTGTAGAATTTCTAGCACTTATTTTCTAACAATCACTTTCCAATTCTCATTTAATGATTATTGCCAGAATTTATTTTTATGGAAACACTGGTATTTCTAACCAAGTTGTAAATGCGGAAGACATCCCAGTGTGTGTTTCTCAAATGAACAGGGTTCTTCTATTAGCATCACACTTGCCACAGCTACTTCCTGAAGTTCATATGGAAGCACAGAGCTTCCACATGATTCCTCCAGGAAGTGGTTGGAGCCATGGCCATAGCCGGCCATTCACTTCCCTATATTTGCTGCCAGATGGGTGGCTCCCCCTGGGCAAGGTAGAGTTACATGTTTGCATCTCAAGGTTTGTGGATACTATCTACCACATGTGGCTTAATAGTCGATGAAAGCTTTTGGAATGAATAAAAGGAGAGATTGAGGTTCCATATGTTCACATGTCGAATGCAAGGTCCTGTGGCTACAGAGTTGAAGAGGATGAACTTTGAATTGTATGCATCCCAGCAAAATACTTTCATCAATTCAGCACTACGGACTATCTAGTGCTCTTGGTATTTAAAGGAACAGCTGAAAAACTGCAAAACCAAAGCAGATAGCTTTGTAGACGTCTTATCATTTTTCTTTACTAGAGGACTCTGGCACTGATTTGACCATGGTGAGGTGCAGAAGAGTGGGGCCTTAGTCAGCAGGGTGATGACTGCCAACCCAGGCAACAGCATGGCTAACAATAGGATGTCAGGGAAGCATAAACTACTTTCCCTTCCAGAGGAGTGGCTCTTGGACGTCTAGGGTGAGGTGTTTTGAGAAACAAGAGCGCTTCTGCTGAATGGCTATGAAGGAATTGCAGACCATCACTGACTATCCCAGCTAAGAATAAGTGCTCTTCATTAGAGCAGATAAAACACCTGCCCAGGTCATCCTGTCAAGCACACCTGCACTAAAGTGGCTCTTCTAGAAAGACTCGGCAACTGGCACATACACCAAAGAAGAGCCCGACATGCCAGAACAAATGTTTAGAAACAGAAGTAATGAGGCTGTGCAGAGGATGCAAATGTTTAAATGTCTCCTACCAAACGGGCTCATAAGGCATTTATATATCCACTATAAAACTGAGCCTTTTAACTTCTGGGAAACAGGCTTCACCCTCATTACCCCAGTTTCAGCCTATATTTGCTGTTTACCTTCCTTTCACTGATTTTGGCTTTATTATTAAAATGATATTCTGTGTTTTATTGCCTCTGAACATCTCCAAGTAAACCATATTTTAGTGCCCACATAAGTACAGGAATAATTTAAAGAAGCCTTTTCAAAAAACCCTCCCCAAGTCCATGGGTCATATAAGTGACAAGTTACTAAGGAAGATAAAAGAGACCTCAAAGTAAACCATTATTCCTTGCTTTCTATCCAATTAAATTAAAGCCAACAAATGGCTGAAACCTCCATGGAATGAGAGTTACAGATTTTATCTCATGCCTATGAAAAATGAGACTTTAGGGAAACCTTTGCGTTTCAACTCTTCTACAATAAAATCATATCTTCAGACCAGTTACACCTAGTCTCATTTTTGTGCAGAAACCAATCCCCTATCACTTCTTTATTCGTGTACTAATCAATTATCATTTAAGGACACTGACAACTAGAAGTGCCTTGCCATTGTTCTTATCATCCTTGCCTCAACAAAAGATATAAAAGATACTGCAACTTAGCCATTTAAAAATTATAAAAGAGGGAAAAACGCAGGAAAACTACTTCATAGAAATAGATATCATAAAGGCTCAGACACAGGAAAAATCAAATTGCCTTTGTTGGAATTCCATAGGTAATTCTGACATTTGTGTCACTTGAGGGCAATGGCTAAGCCATATTTTAAAAATAATTTTGTAACGAATCTCAGTTCTCTTCTAAATCTAAGGGCTGTAGTTAGGAGGCTAAATATACTGCCAAAGAAGCATCAGTGAAAGGAAAACAAATATATACAAAAGATACTATTCCTTTTTGCTTATTTAAAGGAACTGATAACATCTGTATTTAATTTCATTACAGCCAATGAGTCCAGTGCATTCCTAGGACTGTAGGGATCATAATCTTTATAAAATAAAATAAAAATTATGGTTATTATGCACTGTCATGCACCTTAACATCCAATGTTAGTGTAATTCGTTCTAAATAAAATAGTTTGAAACAGTATGGATGAAACTCTTTACTTGAATAAACAAGAAATACAGCCAGGCATGGTGATGTGTGCCACAAATCCCAACACTCAGGAGTATGAGGCAGGCGGATCATGAGTTAAGGCCAGCCTGGGTTACATACTAAGACCCTGTCTCAAAAAAAGAAAAAAAAAAGCAATAATCAGAATTGCTATCATAGCTGTGTGGACCTTATCAAATTCTTTTATATTACTGAGTGCACTGCAGAGATCACTTCCTAGATATATCCAACCATTTAAACATACTTATACACCATTCTCAAACGCTTTACATGGCAGTGCATATTCCTTATATTACCTAAGGAATCCACATACAAATTTCAAGTATCTTATGAATTTACTTAAAACCAAGTCTAACTATATTCAACTACTGTAAAATCTAGAACTTATTACAATTCTGCATTTGCTTGTATACTCAAACTATTCATAAAACAGTATGTCCATCTGGCTCACAGGCTCAGTATTTCAACTTTACTTTAAAATCTGTGTTAAGTGTCTATAAAGGTTAACAATGCCTACCCAAGACTCCCTCTATGAATTGCTTAAATGGAGGAATTCTATTTCAAATCTCATTATTCATGGGGAAAGTTTGAAATAAAGACATTCTTTGGTACTTAATAATCCAAAATGAGGAATCTCACCTCAATCAGGTAAACTAATTAAATGCATGGTTGGGAATATATGGCGCATGTAACAATATTCCTTTTTTCATGTCCATGACAGATATAATTAATAGATCATCAGTTACTTTCTACTTAGATCCAGCTTGTTTCATAGTGCTCAATACATAGCTGACCAAGTGTGGAAGCAGTCATGATCTGTAGATTGAAGTTCACTACAATAATTCTTGTGCATTTCCCTTATTTATAGAGGAAGAAATTGAGATTTAACATGGAGAAGTGAATTCCTCTTCTTGCCACAAACATAGTTAATGGTAGCTTTGACTACTATATTTATGGCAAGTCCCCCTAAAACAACAACAACATAAAAAAAGAAATTGCAGATTTTTTATCTACTCTAGAAATTAGTAGTAAAGATGTATTAAGGGTGATCAGTGTTGCTAGTGGTTAGAAGAAAGATGATTCTGTCCTAGGGAGGAGAACGAGGTAAGTGTCAGTGTGTAATGGGTCCTGGCATCCCTGTTTCAGGATTGCCTGAATTCTACTTCCTAATGGCTCAACTCACATTTTACTTTCTCACTAAAACTCTTCTTATCCTATGGGCTGCTCAAATGTCAAAGACAATCTCTTTTACTCTAAATTCTCAGGCTTTTATCTGTCTCCTTGGTGGACAGTCAACATTGTCTTAGTGCATGTTTTTTCTTCGTTGTACCAGATTGAAGATTTTTTTTAAAGAATATAGGTATGCTTTTATTTATTACTGAATTTACATTAATCCTTAATCAAAATGCCTTATCCATAAGAGGTAAATGTAGGATGAATTATAAATGTAGGATGCATGGAATAGAACAAAACTTAGAAAGTAGAAAAGGCAGTCAGAAAGAGCTGATGTCATGCTTAAACATGATCTCACTTAGCTCCTTCCCAACTAGAGTTCTATCTTGGTGTTATCCCACAGTGTAATTTGCTTGGAATCCATCCCATCATAAAATAAGAATTGACAAAAACTGTGATTTCATATTTGTACTTGGGAACAGAATAGGAATGAGGATTATATATGTTTTATGTAACAAAACATTAGAAGTATTGTGATTGCAATCTAAGTGGCGTAGATATAATCACAGGTGGACTTCCCTAGTCCAAACAAAACAAAACAAAACACAAAATTATGTCAACTATAATAACAGCATCTTTTTTTTCTTGCTCTTTTAAAAGCAAACCTTGATGTTTTTCTATTATAGTGATTTGGGAAAATAATTATTGAGAACTATTTATGATGTAAAACAATATGTCGTTCCTCTCAATTTATGTCTCTTTTCATCCACAGTGTTCTTTCAGGACCAGTGGTGTTTCTGAAGAGAATAAAGTGAGCTCTACAAATAAGCGATAGTTAGCATACTTCCATGTAATTGAGACATTCAGTAGATGCAGCATAAGGTGCCACAGGCATGGTCATGGGCATTTCCTCATTTCAAGGAAACTTATGAGTGAAAACCAGGCAAAGTGCTTCAGAGATGTTAGCAAGCACAGCATTGCACTTAGAAGACACCAGGAAAAAAGAACAAGTGAGAACTTGAAAATTTTGGAGATTAAATTATATACTTTGATTTAGCCACATTCCAAACTAAGCAAATATATTTTATATTTCAGTGCATTTTAAAATAAACATTGATTAAACGAAATTAAACAAATATTTAGTGAGAGCCTATCTGTGGCAAATGCTCTGCTAGATTGCAGAAGCAAATCTGTATGACACACTGACTTGCTTTAGAAAATTTAGCAAGTAATGTAATGACAGTGGAAAGAAGCCAGATATGATGGTGGCTAAATATCATTCTTTAGTTATCCTCACTTGCATTTTAGTTTTAACTGCAATACATTGTTCTTTCATTCTATTCATTCCCATCTTATGGGCTTGGGAGTCAAATCAACTTGGGTCCAAATTCTTGCTTTGCCACTTAATAGATTTTAAACTGCATTTAGTTACTTACCATCCCTAGGCCTAGAACAGAATAATAAATAATGAAAATATCTTTACTTAATAGCCTTATTGTTAAAATTATGTATGGGAATGTCTTGAAATGCTTAGCATGATTTCTGGCACATGGCAAGTGTTCAATAAATATTCTCCCTTATTACTATTATCACCAATAATAATGACCTCTACTAAAAACATCAAGTAGCTATAATTAACCATTAAATTCCAAATTTTTAGACCCTTCAGTACATCATTGTTACAAATCAAAATATCACAGTTTGGATAAGAAATACAATCTCAAGAAAGAATTGACCAAAAGGAAGAATGTTAATTAAGTGTCAATTAAAGGCATCTACCTTAAAACTTTACTTGAAATAAATCTTGCAGAGTAAATGCAACTTTTCAAGTTAATCCAATAACTTTGGCATTTTAAATGTCCTCTATTATTTCTAGTGAAGTAAAACTATCTCTAAATAAATCTCCCATGTGAGGAAACTGATTCAACAATGACTCAAGGGGAAATACAGCATTAGTTCTCACTACAATTAAAAATTTTAATATATTTAATTTAAAAACAATTAGCCTACAGTCAATGGATCTCACACAATGTGACAGTTATGGATAGTCCGTTGAGGTGGCAAAAACATAGGCAAGAAGAGTGACCTTTATTTGTCATAACAAGAAGCAGTGTTCTCTAAAATATTAAAAGAACTGTCAGATATTATGGAAAACTTGAGCTTAAGGTCATGATGCAAACATATGTTTGAGGAAGAGAATTATGAGACTACCATTTCTTCAGTAAAATGGACAAAATTATAGGAAGCTTTCTGGATAATGATTATTGTATTTTAAATTTGTAACAAATAGCCCTTAACATTGGGATATTTTCAATGCATAGTGACAGGTTTCAAAAAAGTGCAAGTATCTTTCCAGTAGGTGTCTCATAGTGGTACATTTGGGATGATAACATAAAAGACAGCTGACGTACTCTTTTGTCCTATCTCTATTCTTTCAGTTTGTTTTTAAATTTCTTCTTTCAAAGAATGAATATGTGGAGCCATGAAGATCTGGTTCATAATTTAATTGAGCTGAGGTTTACACTCATAACTAAACAATAAAGTTAAAGTAATGAGTTTCAATCACAGGACTGTAGCACATAGTTTAATTTGCATAGATAATTAAAATCACCACCCCTACTGTCCTTTCTTTGTACTTGGAGCTGTACTAGCAAGATAGCTGGATATTACCAGTACCCCTTTTCCATTAAAGGGAGATGGAGGATAGAAAGAGGGTGTGGAGAGACATTTTAATGTACGGTAACTCACCACCCCCCTTTCATAGCTGAAAATGCTTAAAGTAAAATATGTTTGGGCCTATTGGTTTTAACTTTGAAGTGAAAATTATTTTGATAATTAGGGGAATGAACTGTCTGGATGCTTGCATTATATCTGCCTTTACTTTTCCAGCATGTTTTGAGGGGTTTCCTTGGTAAACTTGGATTGCATACCTTTATCTGCTGAGTCACAGGGCTCTTTCTGTGGGCAGTAATTTCTCATTCGACTAATCATTTGCAAACTATTATTTAACTGTCAGAGTCCCATAGTAGAGTGACAAGTTCTAATTTTATAGTCAAAAGAAAAAGAAAATCTACAGAGGAAGAACCTCTATGGATTTCATTTAGAAAATAAAGCAAAAATTCCAATTCCACAATCATTCCTATGGTAATTGTTTTTCATGAGTAAATCTCTTTACTAATCCATCCACAGCAACCTGGTACTTGTCTTAGTTTTTCCTCTAGTTTTCCTTGAGCTCTGAGACAAAAGTTAAAGCTTGGCAACTTGATACTGTTTGACAGGATTGAAGGGGAAGCCATTATTACTCATGACACTAATGCAAACACTTGCATGATGTCACTTGGCCCAGGCCAGGAATGCCATGCCTACATTCATCCTGAACTGCAGGTATGTGGTGCAGACAGGTATTTCTGAGAGTACTGCTGCAATCTATGTCCTAATTTTTATAAAGGCTGAGAATTTTATATCAAAGATGTATACTATTCCATATATGGCTCAGGTATATTTGCTAGATTTCATTGCAGTTTTCAGTATTTTATTAAATATACTATACTTTTGATATTTGACAAAATGCTAGCAAAGATTGAGAAACCTTATTTTAATGATGATGACACAGAGGTGGTTCTATAGCCCAAAGTTAAGGAGCTGTTTACTCTGAAAAATTAACTAAAATTACTTGTAATATAGTTTAAGAATAAGTTTGAATGAAAAATATTTTTTCTTTTGACTTGATGATACATACTATTCTATTTAGCTGAATTCAAGGCATATTTAATAAGATTATAATTAATTTACCATGATAAAACTTGATAAGTGAGTGCTCATACTTAAGAACAACATATAGGAATATAAACTCCAAAATGAAGTCTTCTGGCAACTTATTTTACTTTAAAAATAGTACTAATAATTAAATATCATTTTACATTGGAAAAGTTGTTTAAATCTCATGGCTAATTATGTGACTGAAGGTTGAACGTTCAAAAACAAATTAAGCCTATTTAATTTAGATGTGTTTAAAAAGTAGGTTTAAGATGATAGATAATTTTCAAACCTAGAAACTTATGTCCAGAAATAGCTTCAAATACTATACAGAAAATATTTCCTTATGTCATTTATGAATGATCTTAAAAACAGTTGCTCATGATCTGCAATGAGAAATTAAGAATTCAATGAAGCAGAGCTATTAAACTGATAGTTTTAAAGAGGTACCCTTTTTATCCACACTCACTTACCTTAATAATGGGATTGGGCATCAGGAAATGGAATAGAAGTCAAGCAACACTTAGGTGTCATTATACCAAATGAATTCTGTACTGGAAAACCTGATGTGATTGCTGAGTCTTATTTACTAAAAATAGCTTTAAATACAACTTCAGATATCAGCATATTTGTAACAGTAAAATACCAAATTATTTTCCTTTTCTGAAAAACATTGACATATGGTTTCTGATATTTTCCCCCACTGGCTTGAACTGAGAATCTTAAGTTTCACAGTTAATTGCCGTTAAATCAATCCATTCTAAGTTACACATAGTGCAGTCTTCTTATAAGAATCATAGAAGTGTTTGCAAAAAGGGAGAAAAAATAAGAACAATTGCATGGAATTACTTGCACATTCATCATAGTTCTAATCTATAAGAACAGTCGGATTCAGTTATTGTACAGACTTGAAAATATTGCTATAGCATCCATGTGAAATATCACATGCTAACACCAAAACACATGATGGAGCAAGTACTATGGAACCTTTTTGAAGGTACTTATATTACAGCAAGTCATTCTCATGCTGTCATTAATGTCTGGAATACTCTCTCTCTCTCTCTCACTCACTCTCTCTCTCTCTCTTTTTTCACTTGCCAACTGGATAATTCCTACTAATGTTTTAAGCCTGGGCTTAAATATCAATTCCTTCAAACAGATTTCCTTTGTCCAAGGTCATCAAGACTATGATCCCTTTATTATTTTCTCACTTCTCCTTCATTTTCCTTCATAGAGTTGGTTACATAGGGGTGGCACATTTTATATCGGTTTTAAATTTGTCTGCTTCCTTAGCTCCATGAAAGCAGAGGCTGTTTCTACTTTGTGCATTTTTATATTCCTTTAGTAAGTATTTTCTGAAGGGAGGAATGGACACCAGTTTGTACCACTCTCATCTCCTGCATACTTGATGAAAAATCCAAACCCCATGCAAATGGAGGTTTTTAAAGAACAAATTTACCTTCCTTTTTCATTTTTTCTCCTATTTTGATTAACTTTTGTATAACAACCACAGTTGGCTGACGATGTAATCCTTTCCCTTTTATTCACATGTATCCCTTGTTTTCCTAAGGTCCCCATGCTTTAAATATTTAAACTTTAAGTAACTAAGTGGCAGTTAAAACCATCACATATTCTTCTGCTCTTGTGTGAAGCTTCACAAAATAATATAAATGGAAGAATAATCATGGATATTATAAACATGTTTTGCATTTGACTAATTTGCACATGTTAAAGATTTGATGTAACTAATAATTCATCAGCCTTTTCCACATGCAAACCAAGAAAATGATAACATCAGTTTGAATATCAAGCATAATGATACCGAGGCAGCTTTCAGTCATCACCAAGAAAATGATAGCATCAGTTTGAATATCAAACACAATGATACTGAGGCAGCGTTCAATCATCCATGTTAATGGAATAGATATAATCCATCCCCACCAATAAATGCAATGCCTTACTTTATCCCTGATTTGTTTCTCTCTTTAACCCATTATACCATCTGATAAGAGGTGGAAAGATGGAAATGCCACTTCTTTATTTGCCTTTGCCCAGCTCTTTGAATGGTGGCAACTCAAAGGAGTGTAATGCCCTTTAAGAAAAAAGAAAAAGAGGCGGGGGAAGAGGGACAGAAAGGCAGAGGGAATGCCAGGCATGATGGTTCACACCTATAATCTCAAATACTCCAGAGGCTGATGTAGGAGGATCTCAAGTTCAAGACCAGCCTAGGCAACTTAGTGACACCTCAGTCTCAACATAAAAGGGTGGGGAATACCTGCCTAGCATTTTTGAGGTTTTGAATTCAATCCTCAGTATTGAAGGGAAAAAAGTGTCAAAGAAAGAGAGATGGATAACTCATAAAGAGAATAATATGTTACTATGTACTTATGTATCTCATGGAGAATATTTTGGAAGACATTCTATATTCTCTAGAAGAGGATTACAAATAACAGGAGTGGTATTAATTCTGGATCAAACTAAATAACTAAAGAAAGGTCTGACCTCAATGTTGTTGAAGGGAAGTGATCAAAATGTTACATACACAATCCCTATCTGCAGAGTCACACGGCTCTTCTTGGTCTCCCACCTCCAAGTGGTTAAAGCAATATTTCTTTCAGTGAAATGCATGTAATTTTTCATTATATGGTTTCAAATCAAGCTCTAGTCTTAGAAAACAGAAACATAAAATCAACATCGTGAAGTATTATAGATTTTGCATGTCTAAACAGCTGTGATGAATTAGTCACAGTTACAATGAACTGTAGGAAAAATCTACAGGCAATATATTGCTTTTGCAAGTTTTATATTAAAGTAAAAGAAAACCCTCAAGTAATATTATATAATAAATTATTGTAACAGTGGCTGGCAGTAGGAGTAATTTAAATAAGATTAATTTAACAACCTTTAAATATCAATAAGTAATAAATATCTTCATGCATGGGGGTCCACATTTTGCTTTATTTAGAAATAATGAATAATGCCGGTTGCCTAATGTAACCCTAATAACAGAATAGAAACACCCTGTACTTTAACAATTTTCATTAGAAGAAATCAAGTAGCTCTTCCATTTGACAGAAACTGCATCTGTTCCACATTAGGCAGGGAAAATAAGTCTTATGAAGAAGTTCAACTTTGAAAAAGAAAGGCAAAATGGTCCCAAGCACTGCACCAAACCACGTGATCAAATCCACAGCCCCTACTTTCAGAAAGATTTGTTCTTAGGTCTAATGTGAAGTAGTTGCCAAAACTCAAACAGTTGGCTTTGATGGTGAGATTCTGGTGCCTCAGGCACCAGATCTATCTTTGAGTCTATTTTTTCCAAAAGACACACTCACCCGTATACACATCCAAACACACACACACACAGAGGAAGTTATTCTACTGATATATATTTGTATTAACTTCCAAATTGCCATTATTATCTTCATCTTCCTCTTTTCCTTCTCCATTTTCCTGTCCTCCCGTTCACTTTTCCTCCTCCTCCTAAAGGCTCAATTTCTACAATGGCACTGGCTAGATAAAGCATTACGTTTTTTAAGTGAGAAAAAGGAGGGTGAAAAACTGCATAATAATGTATTCTTTCTTTTTTTTTTTTTTTTACTGGGACACAAAACTAGAATTTTATTTAGAGCACAAGTACATATACAAATATGAAGCAAAAACAGTGAGCCAATAAAAATGAAAATATCTTAGTAGAAAAGATCCGTGAGCAGCAAAGTAAAAATGAAACCAATATCATATACTCTTATTAACAAAATTAATAGTGTCTGTTTTCTCATTCTTGATTTCAATTTTTAAAATGCATAATAATTGTAAAGATATTGCATTGTGGGATATAAAGTTTCTTTCATTTTCTATTGTTTCTTGTAGTTCCAAGCATCCCACAACAAAATAAATACTTTGATTAGTAAAAAGTAATAATATATAAACTCCCAAATGTTAATTTTTAAAATTTGTTTAACTTGTTTAATTTCATTTTTTGTGGTACTTGGTACTTGAACCTAGGGCCTCACATACACTTTGCAAGGGCTCCACCACTGAGCAGCATCCCCAGCCCATTATTTATTTGTTTATTTTTTAAATTTTGAATCAGGTACTCACTAAGCTACCTAGGCTGCTCCTGGTCTTGAACTCTCCATCCTCTTGCCTCTACCTCCAGAGAGGATGGGACTAGAGGCCTGCACCACAGCATTCAGTCCCATAAATGTTAGTTTTAAGCTTAAATTAATGATGTTCTACCTGGAAGAAATTCTGAAGATAACAGTCTTGGATATCTTACATATCAAGCATATAATAATGAGTGATGTTTGATTGATAGGGTAGAGAGGAAGGAAGTTGAGTTAGCATGTTAATCACTGGTCTACACCCATCAGACACCTAGACATAAGAGAAAAAGAGGCACAGATGTCTTCAAGGAGTCAAATGGCACTGCTGAAATAAAAGAAGGCAAATAGATTTAGGGTCTAAATCCACAGGAGCCAGGATTGAGAGTGAGCCTAAAACAGTCTCCAAATGCAGGGAGGGAAGGTTTGCTTGGATTGGTTTGTTAAAGTTAAGGAAGGCGAAGTTCAGCCTGCAAAGCAGTATGATCAAGAAAACACATAAAATATAATTCCTACAGAGTATTAGGGAACTGAAGTTATACTGATGGTTTTTGAAACCTGCTTATTTCTTAGACAAATTATGTTCTGATATCACATTCAATGCTTAAATCGGCAGTCCTTGAAAGTTGGTGCAGAGAGACTTTCCTGTTAAAAATACAGATGTTTATTCACTATCAGAAATTTTGATGTATGTGGTCCTAGAACTGACCCAGGAATGTGTATTTTCAGTATGAACATTCACACAAAACAGATACAGTTATCCAAGGGCCACACTTTGTAAAACAGTGGATCCCAATGGAGATTCAGTCATTTTGACTAATACCAACCATTTGACTGGTATGTCTTTCTAGCCTGATCTTCTTAGACATCTTGAAAAGAAGATAAATATCTTAACCATGCAAAATGTAGTGCCCTATTATAACTGAATGCTCCATTACAGACTGCGAAACATGAAAATAAGTTGGAAGGAGCTCAAGGAAGATTTGAAAATAACTGTCTTTCTGCATTGTTTATCCAATGAATATTAAAAGTTGTAGCTGAGTGAAATAGCAGTTAAAGAAAATGAAGCAAATAAATAGATTGGAAAAACTGTAATCTAAAAGTGGCATTTTATTTGTGTCTGGAGCATACAATACATTTCTCTTTCATTAAATGGTTGCATGCTGTTTTCTTGCATCTATTCATCCTATTAGGTCCTGATTTATAATTTGACTGCTTATAGTTCTGATTTTTAAACAAAAAAGAAATAGGTCACTCAACTTTGTTCACCATAGGCTGCAGATACACTGAGCTCAAGTCAGTAAAATCCTTCATATGACCACAGTGGATCACACTGTAGTCATAACAGTCTGACCCTGTCTTGGGTAAATACATGCATTCTGGCCATGTTACAAGTGAAAAGTGGTCAGAGTTCATGCCAGGAAGAAATATTCCTAGTACATCTTAGCCACGCCCAAAAATATCTAGAGCAAGGAACATAACTCAGTACTTTTTCTGTTTCTCATTCTGGCTTCCAAGTACCCCACTATCTTTGTCAAATTTCAAGTTTAGAAAAAGAGTTCCTTTTTAGGGGATGTGGCAATTACACAAATGGTAGCCAAAGCCAAGCTTTCTCTGGACATATTAGTACTCTACTTTCCTTTCTTTTTCCCTGATATTTCTGTTATAATTGTTACTTATTTTAATAAATACTCATTTATAAAACTACAACCCCCAAACAAAATATGGTGTGGGATGTGGTGAAGTCTGGCTTCCTACAGTGTCTCCAAGTCTTCCAAAGGAAGAAGGAAGTGATTGAGCGAATGTGTTCTCACACTGTTTCAATGTAATTCAAGGTGACCAAAGAGTCCACACTACTATTCCTAACTGTCAAGTTGGAAGCATGAAAACCTGCAAAGGGTGGGACAGTGAAGGAGACTGGAAGAAAGATCTGGGGAGTGGGGATGAGGAGGGAGAAGACAGTATAGAATGTAACTTGGCAGATGAAAATATGTGGAATTTAGGCTGTGGACTAATAACAAGATGCAGATTAAGGCAGCTCTGTGAAGGTACTCATAAGACCCAAATTGACCCGAACCCATCACCGTAGCATGAAAAGCTGTCTCCTGTCTGTCCGGGAGTCCACTACTTGTGACCGCTTGATACCGGTTATTTGGTGTCGGTTGCCATGGTAGAGAAGATATGCAGAGGTGTATAGAGTGGTTCTTGGCCTCAAGGAGCATATTACTCTCTTGCCTAAAAATGGAAGAGTGCTCACATTGACTGCAACACCACAGAAACAGCCAGCCCACAGCCATGCTTCAGCCAAGTGTCATGGAATCACAGGTCATTCTACCTGAATTGAGAAAAGCAATGATACAGCCGGCATCTTAAATGTCTCCCAACGGCCCATGTGTTAGAGGTGTGGTCCTCATCTTATGGCACGATAGGGAGATGGTGAAAACTTTAATATGTGGGGCCGGGTGAAAGGTCTTAAGTCATTGCAGACATTCCCTTGAAGGGGATTGTGGGACCTCCACCTCTTCCATTCTCTTTTTCACTCCCCCACCAGGAGGGGAATGGTTTCGCCACATCTTTCCACTGTAATTTTTCACCTCATCATATGCCCAAAAGCAACAGGGCTGGCTAACTAAGGGCTGAGAACTCCAAAACTGTGAGCCAAAATGAATCTCTCCTCTTTGTAAGTGACTGTCTCTGACATTTTGTCATAACAGCAGAAAGCTGATTAACAAAGAGAAGTAAGAATTTGTAAGGCAAATAAGAAAAAGAAAGGAAGTCCTAGTAGAAGGAGGGGCTTGCTCCAAAGCACCTGTAAATACAAGTACACAGAATGTTAAAGGAAGAAATTGTGTGACCAGTTTTAACCTGCAAAGACCTAAAATCATGGGAGTTAGGGGAAGAAAGGCAGGTTGAGGCTGTTCATGATGCTCCATGCTTGGGTAACTCCTTTTAAAATATGGAAAGGATTCTATAGTTGCAGAAGCTATTGAAAAAATTTTAAGGCTACGGTAAAAAATAAGCAGTCGTGAGTCATGGATAAAAACTGAAGAGATTTTCATTGCTGTAGTCACCCCGTGTTTTCCCCTTACTGAAGGCTTACTGTCTTCCTTCTGATACTGCCTGATGGGAGGGCAATGAGGAAGTGAATATGATCTATGTACATTATATACGTGTATGAAAATCTCACAATGAAACCCATTATTTTGTATAATTAATACATGCTAATAAGCAAATGGGAGAAGGATATGGCAACCCACTTCCAAAAAACAATCCGCCATTGAAAACTCTGTGAATAGCAGAGAAGCACTGACAATCGTGTTTCATCTGTTGTACCTAGGGTTGCTATGAGTCAGACACCAATTTGACACCTCCTAACAACAACAACAACAATAAACAAAAGAAAAAGAAAAAAGTAGAAATTGCCTTTTGAAAGTTCCTTTAAGGAGCTGCCTTTCCACCCCTGGACAGAAGATTGTAAGTGCTGTTCATTCAAATACCCATTGCACCTCATCCTGGAGAATCTCACTTTCTTTTGTACCTTTCCACTCTTCCCCAAGATATAACTAGAAACCAGGGAGGAAACCAAGCTAGTCCTATCAGACACTGCCTGCTTGGACTCCGGACTTCAATCAGCGGTGGCGACAAAAACTAAGCTTTTACTTTTCTGCAGTTTCCCAAACAGGCAGATATTCTAGTTCTTTCTGTTTTCTCTATTCCCTCTTCCTTGGTCTCTGTCCATTGCTTTTACTTTTTAAATTTTTTGACATAAAATGAAAAATTCATTGCCAATAAGCTACATTGCAGATTGTGGTTGTACATTAGGCTGCACCAATTGAGAGCATACAAATTATGTCTTAACAATGGTAAAACACACTTAAGTGTAGAGAAGAATACTTATATTTTGGGATTAATATTTATTGGACAAAACCTTCAAAAGCAAATTTGACGGTTGTCAGCAAAATCTGGGGTGGACATTCTATAGAGGATAAGAGCACTTCAGTTCTGGCAACACTGTTCTCAGCCCTCCCCTGTTGCCAGACCTCTCTCCCCCTCCTCCTTCTCCATGGGAATTTCAAACATGCCCCAAAGTACAGAACACAGTAAGTCAACTCAGAAGTACTTGTTGTCCAGTTATAAAACTCATCAACTCATGGCCACTTCTGTTCCTTTTTATAATTCTATCAATCCTCACACTACACTGAAGAATTTTGAAGCAGATTCTAGAAAAAAGTGTCATTTTATCCATGAATATTTCAGTATGCGTCTCTAAAACAGGAGGCTTTTTTTTTTGAGAAACATTCCTTGTGCCCATCTCTAGCACTTGTCCTACAGTCTGCCTAGCAATTCTCCAAGCTCCCAGTCTACTTCTGCCAAATTCGTCTTTGCTTGAGTTTTCCAGAGTTGTGATACTGCTTGCAACCAAGGAATGATCCCTGATATGGTGGACACGCTACAAATCATTTTATTGAGGGTCAGGGAAGGATGCTTTCTAAGAAAATGTTGGGTTTACAGGATATGTCATGGTAGTGGAAAACAGTCCCATAAGACAGAAAGGAAGAGACCAGACAGGAGCAGCAGAGTGATGGATGGAGGAGGAAAGGGGATGAGCTGAGCTGATGGAGAGGAGTTGAAAGTGCAGGTAGAAGGACATAGACCCAAGGTCACTGTGCTCTGCCGGCTATGACACAGTTTGGTATATTTTAGGATTTTTTTGCTTTTGAAGTTAAGATCTTATTATAATTGTAAATAAAATTCTCAATCTTGATTTTGAAACAAAATGCGCACTTGAAAAAAGGTAACCTTTCTATATAGAGAATGTTTCTACTTTCTCAGTAATGATGCACCTACATAGGTCAACCTCTCCTGAAACCAAAAACACGACTGCGAGACATTTGAAAACTTGGAGTAATACTTTAAAAATAAACATACAAGGGATTATTGTTGTTGTTAGGTGCTGTCCAGTCAGTGACGGACTCATAGTGACCCTATGTACAACATATGAAACACTATTGTCAGTGCTTCTCTGCTATTCATAGGGTTTTCAATGGCGGGTTGATTTTTGGGAGTGGGTTGCCAGGTCCTTCTCCCAAGCCTACAGCACCTGGTGTTCCCAGGCTGTCTCCCATCTAAGTACTAACCAGACCCGACGAGCTTAGCTCCCAAGATCTGACAGGATCAGATGCCACAGTGGTGCGCCTGCAGGCTATAAAAATGATAGTTTTTCTTAATTCATGTTTTGCCATTATCCTTGAGATAATGCAAAGGCTGCCTATGATACTGTTGGGGAGGACCTTCTATTTAGTTCTAGAATGTTAGATCTTGGAAACAGGAGGTTTATTCATTCCTGTGTCTCCTGAGCACTCATGCCCAGAAGACAGGGATATGTAGCTGTGCCAAATGTTTAGATCAGTGGGTCAAGGTTGATAAGTCAGGAAGAGGAGTGAATCCTCATTGGCTGAATGAGTTAATTCCTGAAATACTCTTCACAGTAAAATCATACCCTCTTGGAATATATACAATCACACGAAATCTTGACGATCTGTTCATAGTGGCTGGGATAAGCAACAAGTGAGCATAACCACTGAGGTGCAAAGTCATATTCAGTAGACAGATCTCAAATCCAGCTACAAATCGAGACAAAGTCTAGAATGGGGAGAAAGGAAGCATTAAGCCAGATTCTCTCTAAGAGTTTCCCGGCCTCTGAATCCCGTGAACAGAGGTAGGTAGCAAAAAAGGAGAGCAGATGGCAGAGCTGCCAACGGAATCCTAGAAACAAAGAGGTCTTGCTTCGATGGTAACAGCACACTGCTCATTAGGACAACAAACTTGCTCCCCTCCTGCCCCCAAGAAGAGAGGATATTTATAATTTGTAATTGGTCCAATCTGAAAGGCTAGTTCACAGTCTTTGGTCAGTCCCGACGAAGAGCTTCTCAACTAATTCTGAGGCTGTTAGGATCAAATGATCTAAACAATATTTTTGATTAGAGGTATACCAGATGGACAGGTGTCAGAAGAGGATAAAGTAGCGCTATATCACAAGGACACTTGCTATTCCTGTGACAGTACATAGATGGTTCAAACTTTGGTCTTCTACATTCATTCTTGGAGGAGACGAGGGTCACTCAGGAGCACTTAATTACCAAGTCACCCTGTCCCAAACCACTCATCCTGTGGGTACCCAATAAATATTAATTAAGGATGATGATAAAGAGCATCTCCTTCAGGAGGGAGACAAGTTTGCTGTGTGGCACTGCAGTACCCACCCTGGTATAGCACCACATGTAGAAGAGTGAGGGAAAATGGTTTCTAATTGAAATGACAGAGTTTTTCTTTAGGTAACCCAATGTAATTATCTAACCTGGAACTTGGCCAGCGCAATGGGGTGTATGCCTCATGTCTTCAAAGAGGAGGTCATGATTGTGCAAAGGCAGACCTTTAATCTGCATTGACATTAAGTGACAAAATTGATCACGTGAATGTCAAGTTGTCAAAGGTAAATGATGGCCCCACTGATATAATGCATTATTGAGGTAACTTAGTGAGGATATATTTTATCAGAGAACATCTATTTAGTATAATTCATGAAAAAGGGTCTGAGCAATTAAACTGTGCTGTAAACCAGGCATTTTGGCCATTCTGTTGCTTCATTGTGAAGTTGCTCAATATTGGAAAGGGTCAATAGTGCATCTGGCACCAGGACAGAATGACCTAAGGGGAAGGTTACATTCTTCTTCCCCTCAACATCCTGTTAGGGCTGTTTTCCATGTATGCATGTATGCACTTCTCCTTTGGGGAAGTGTAAGCCCAGACTGGCTTAAAGTTTAAGTCCCTTTGATTTTTAACACTTAGAAGTCACTCTGATCTTATAACATTGTACTATCCTCCATTTAACCAGAGAAAAACATTGTAACATAAGAAAGCAGTACCATTTCTGATCTTTCTCGTCTTCAGATATAAGTGACCACCTGGTAGTTGGTTGGTAGCTGCCGCCGAGTCGGTATCCGACTCATAGCGACCCTCATAGGGTTTTCAATGGCTGACTGTTTCGGGATTGCCTTGGGAGTGGATTGCCAGGTCCTTCTCCCATTTCTGTGGTGCTGGGAATTGAACTCAGGACCTCAAAGACTGCAGCGCAGCGCTCTACCTAGAATGATTAAAATGCTCGGAGATTCTAATTATGCAAATACTTTCGATTGAGTCTTTCAAATTTAAATTTTACGCTGTCCTTGTTTTTAAATCTGCAACTGATGTGCTTATGTGCTTATTTTATTTTGTAAGTCTCTCTAGGTGGACTGATTTAAATTGCTCCATTTTTGAAGACTATGAGGGGAAAAAGAATCAAATCTACAGATGGCTAGCATCTGTGGTTCTACAGTACTAACATGTACCATAAGACACACTCCCTAATTGAATACAAGGATGTAACTCAATCGAGGCTCTGTGCTAACATCATCTACCATGACATTGCTGTCCAAGTAATTAATAAATAGTAACAGAATCTCTCCATTGAATTCTTTCCAAAAGGGGCACTGTAATGGAAGATTCTGAATCATCCTTTTTCTTGGATTACACCCGCTAACAAAAGAAAGGTAGATTCTCTTGTAAAATCATATAACTGCTATTAATTTTTGAAAATATGTACCACTAAAGAAAACAACAACATAAAGAAGACCTATAATAGAGAAAGAGAAAGGGACTCGACTGTTGTTTCTTAGAAAGACTTTTGGTCTCTGTGACATTAACTTTCTTTTTCCAAAATCCATCTGAACCCGTAGATCTTTTCAGTGTCATTTTAAAAATCGAAGTAAACATCAGAATTGAAGGAAGTAATACAAAGAGACAAGGCAATCTTCTAAAGCTACCAGGCATTTCTTCCTGGTGCTGATAAACATAACCTTGACCTGTTCAGAGAACTAAATGAGAAAGGAGAATTTTGTGAATATTTCGAGCAATTGGCTGAAATGAATCACATCAACATCACAATGCTACCCCTGGAAGTACTATTTTCTGCCTTAACTTTATTTCTAAAAGGACTTGTCTTAGTGTGGTTTTAAAATACATTCCAATTGATTTCAAGTGCAAGATTTTCTATATTTGTGACTGCATTTCCTTTTCTTCCTTTTTTTTTCTTTTGCACTAGGAATTCTCTTTATTCTGTTCGTATGTAGTAGATGGAAGTACAAGAGAACTTATTTAATACTTCACAAAATCTTAAAATGACCATTAAAATTAAACTTGGCTTTGAAGTCATGAAAATCAGCTTTCAATGATTTACATTTATTGAGTTGAAAAATACTTTCTACTGACTATATCATGTTAGGATAATTTTTAAAATTCAAATTTTTCTTGACTATAATTGTCAAAGAACCGAGCCAATGTAAGATCTCTTTCTTTTTCTTCGTTTTTAGGTTGGAAACAACGAAAACAAATTTAAATTAAACTAAACAAGATAGAAATTGTATTGCAGGGATACTGGACCTCTCTAAGGACCCACATAAGAAAGGAATGTTTTGGACCCTGGAAAGGGCAGAGGCCCAGGCATCTCTAGGGCATATTGCCAAGTTATTCCAGGACTTTTCTTATTATGTGTTACTTACTAACTCCCATTCAAAAAATCTGCAGAAAACACTATGTTAAGATCTGCCAAACCCAGCTGGGGTCATGCATCTGGCTCTTGTTCCAATTATTTGTGGCAGTGTGGGAGGTGACGTCCTAAAACACACTTGACTGCTCTTGTTCAACCCTGTGATCCTACGAGTGGGGACTGTCCTAAAGGTGGGATTACTACTGTAGATTGAGGTAACGCCCCAGGGAATTGTAAAGTATAATTCCCATTTTGTTATTTCCAACTTGTCTTCACATATATGTTGATTCTAGCTATCTATGCTCCCAATTACATAAAAGCTAATTTTATTAAAGCAATTTACATTATTTTGGGTCTTAAAAAGAAAGCATCATGATTTCTTACTAGTGTATTTAACTATGAGTTTGCATTAGCTTACAAAACTGATAGTAGCATTTGAAAATTTTGACCTTGACACCTTCCCAACAAATGCATGTGGTGTTCATTTTAAATTATTACAATGAAAACTTTATATTAAAAAGTTCTACCATTAGAAAGATTGTATGTCATCTAAATAAATTCATTTGCTTTTGTAGATTGAAAATGTCATCTAACTACAGTTCATAAATTTTAGAGGCTGTATATTAAAATTATTCATAATGGTCTAAATGAAATCTTAAAAATATGAATTATTGCATTTGGTTGAATATATTAGGTTTTTCTTATCCTAGCATTTTTATCTTGGGTCATCTGTTCAGTCCAACTTTAAGTCTTGCTCATAACAGACTAAGGTAGACAGAAAAATGGCATAATTGGATTTTTAAAATGAATCTTCTATTTTTCTGACAAAGAACAGAGAAAACACATTTGCCATTATTTCTCTAAACTTTCACTTCACTGGAAATCACAGTCTTCTTCATGTATTGGCTTCAAATACGTCTATTTCAAACTTGTTCTCATATGTGGTTCTCTTTTTCTGTTTTCCCTACTAAGCTCTTTGATCTGGACTGAGTACATAGGAAAAGTACTGGATGAATGAGTGAATGAGTAAATGAATGAATGAGCAAGAAATCATATAGTATTACACATAAATATTGAGTTTCCTAACTGCCTGTAAATTGACTTTTTAAATTCGTATTACATCTCTGATCAAAAGATTTTTAGTATATCCCTATTGTCTAATGAACAAAGTTTTATGTCTTTAGCTTAAAATTTTAACCCTTTCCAAACTTTAAATAAGTTGGCTTTTCTAGTTTTTTTTTTCCACCAATTAAGTATTAAAGTTTCTGCAAGAAGTGTACTTCTACCTTTGGTATTGTTGTTGCTCTTTTCCATTGGATTGAAGCAATTGCCTGTTCCCCATTTTATTTTCCATGTAAGAATGATCTATTGGGTTTCCAGTACTAATTATAGTGACTCATATGCTCATTAAGCTGTATTTAAATTCTACCCATCCTTCAAGAATGAACTCTGATATCATTTTTCTAAGAGAGTTACACTAATGATTTCATCTAAATAGCATCTCTCCTCCCTTTGAACTTTTCTTTATCACCCACGTATCAGATCATATTCTCCTCTGCCAAGTGGGTCCTGTCACTCTATGTTACCAGGTGGGACCCAGGTCACTCTCTGTGCCTACTCTCCTATTTTATATTGCAATCCACCACCACACTGTCTCTGAGATGTCAAAACCTTTTGCTTTATTTATAGATAATCTAATCAATTACAACAGAAACATGCACATATTATTTACTCCCTTGTTTTCTAGGTATAGGTGCTCAATTCTTTCTCACTGAAAAAATTCCTAAAAGCTAAGGTGCCAGGTAATTCAACTTTGATCCCCCTTATCTCAGTACTTTCATGCATTCAAGATTAATAATAATGATGGCAAACATTTATTGAGGGCTTAAGAGATGCCAGGAATTGTGCTGATGTTATTTCCGTCTATATTTTATTTGGTACTCATAAGAATCCAGTGAGTGTGACTATGATCATTTTCACTTCCACGTAAACAAATAAAGGCTTCAGAGAGGTCAAGTCATTGGCCCAACATTATCATAAGCTAAATGTCAAGGTCAGGGTCAAACACAGGCATATCATCATGCATCATTTATGCTCTGAATAAACATTACCCCATGATATTTTCAGTTGCGACAATAAAAGTAAAATAATAAATGATAAAACTGAAGTAAAAGTAAAGGTGCTTGGAATGGAGATTCAATGTATATGAACCTGTTGGGGACAAAAATATCTAACTTCTATTTACAAGGAATCACAGAATCCCATAAAAGGAAGGGCTCCTACCCATTAGCTTACAGAACCCGTGGTCAATTCCTCTTCTGACAATGCATCTCCTCCAACTTCCTGCCTGATTTTGCTCAGCATCTGCTTAGAAAACCCTAGGAAAAAGGAAGTGGCTTTGCCCAGGTGTAGACTGCTGCACAGTTCTGAATGGTAAGTGAGTCATTTTATAATGAATCGAAACTGGCCCTCCAGAACATTCCACTCACACATCTATTTCTATTCTCTGAGAGCACAAGGATAGGTGAAACCCCTTCCTCATGTTAGCCAGACCACATCCTCACTGAGGCCAATCTTCCATAGGCTGAGTGTCCCTGGGACTTTTGGTGAAAAAAAATTAACAATATTTTTTTACCCCACGATAGTATACTGAAAATATTTAAAGTTTTATTCAAAATATTAAAAATAGCCAGATAAATTTTATAGGATGACAAAAGCCTAAATATAAAATAAAAAGGATCATTTGTTCACAACCTCCTTAATAATGGTAGGTATTATTTAATGAACACCAATATGCATTGATTCTCACTTCGTGTAAAGGCCATACTCAGCCTATCACGTGCATTGTCTCATTGCATCCTTGCCCGTTGCCATGGTATAGGCACCACTGTTAGTAAGTTTAGTAATTTCATTTTATAGATCATGAAACTGACTACCAAACAGGGTTATGCACTCCTCAAGGACATTCAAGTAGCAAGCAGGAATAATAACAATAATTATTACTAATAATAATCTCTCCCTAGGACTCCAAAGCCTGTCTTCTTAGCCATTTCCCTCACTGCCTCACAAATACAAAATGAACTGTATAAAAAGCGACATTTATTAAATGTACAATGCAATTTACATGTAAAGGATTTGTATAAGTTTACAATGATACGAAAGTTTTCTGCTTATCTCAACTTCTTTCTTCCTCAACTTAAAGCAATAAGTTTTATGCTGAAAATCCCCATTAAACTTTTAAAGTACTAATAATGCAGTAGCCATAAAGCTGGGAAACCATGTGCCTTTCCCTTACTTCCTCTTTTTATTTACATCTTTTCAATCTGGGTTTATTCTGCTTTGTTAGAGCAGCAATTACTGGAGATAACATTGCCACGGCTATTATACCATACTCAATGACCCCAAGTATTGTGTTCATTCTCTTGATGTCTTCTGACCTCTTGGTATATATATTTTTTGATCAAGTAGTTAGTTGTGTGTGGGTGGCAAGGGAGTAAAGGGATGGATGTACAGGTGAATGGCTGTACACATTTAATTGGAACTTTTAATAGAACACTTTGTAGACTGTTCAAATAAGAGACTGGAGAGCTGGGTATCCTTGACAACAGCGTAGGTATATAGCAAAACAAAAGAAAGTCCAGAAGATTCACAGCAGGAGATCTAAGCAATAGAACATTGGGGTAACAACTAACAGTCTTTTGGTGAAAGCTTCAAAAATGTTGAAATGTACTCACGAAATGTCCTGTTAATAGTGGATCATTAGAACATTTGAACAGAGGGCACTGAAAATTGGCACAGAGGCTGGTGGACAGCTGTAAAAACTGATGTTGAATATTAAACTTTCTGTAGTTACCAGTAATTTTCAGAAGCAGAGCAGTTATAGATGGAAGGAATAATCAATGAGTAAGGATAAGAATTGGCTTTTAGTACCAATTAACTGTATATCATTGAGTTGAGTTCTTCATAGGTAAAATGTGGTTAAAAAATTTACCCTAATTATCTCACAGGAATGCACAGGACAGTTGTGAGGTGCTCTATGGCTTCATATGACATTTAAGTGGATTTCTTAACTACTTATTGCATGTGAAACCTAACAATAGAAGATATTTACTGCTTGCATCCATGAAATTCATTCCTCACTCCAGTAATAGCTCAGAACTCTCGACTTTCTTCCAATCTCCATGCAGGAGATTCTGTCTATCTCTTGGAGTGGACACTTGCCCATGGAAAAGGCCAATCAGTGTAGCTTATTCCTGGTGTCACTGTGATTGACTCAAGGACAAATAAGTGACTCATGAGATATTTTGCTGAAGCTCTTTTACCATCCTGAAGATTCTGATAAGTAAGGTCAATGTGCAGACTTGAGAGATACCCAGATACAGGTCCTGAGGATAAAACTGGATTCCTGAATCTAGCTACCTTATGTTGGGACTTCTCATTCCATCACAAAACTCATTGTTATTTGTATTTAAGTAAGTTGAGTTAGACTTTCTGTCACTTGCAACAGAGACACTTAACTAATAAATTGAGAAATACCATAATGAAACTTTATAAATATATTAAATAATAAAAAATTTTCTGTTTTGTGGTGTTGCATGGCCCTGTGAACTGATATCCATCAATTAAGTTATGATACCAGTTAAGGGCTACTTAATCTTGATAAAAAGCTATGTTTGTTAAATATTATCTTGTTGTTGTTAGGTGCCTTTGAGTCGGTATCCAACTCATAGCGACCCTAGGTACAACAAGCGAAACACTATTGTCAGTGCTTCTCTGCTTGCTCACAGGGTTTTTAATGGTGGATTGATTTTTGGGAGTGGGTTGCTGGGTCCATCTCCCAAGCCTACAGCACTTGGTGTTCTCAGGAGGTCTGCCATCCAAGTACTAACCAGGCCTGACCCTGTTTAGTTTCTGAGATCTGACAGGATCTAATGCCACAGGGCTATGGTTGCAGGCTAAAATGTTATATATCAATGCTTTTTAAAATATTTAGGATGATGCAATACTTTTGTCACATAATATCTACTAATTTTGGAAGAATTATCAGCAATATGAAAGACATTTTGAGTTGCACACATAATTGATTGCTACTTTTAATAGATCTTAGTCTACTATATTTAAAACCAACAATATTACTTAATCAAAAAACACATCATACATTAAAAATCCTGGCAATTTATATACAAGTACATTTCATTAAAGAAGATCTATGAATGACAAAAGGGGGACAAGGTACTTAACTCAGAAAAATGTAAATAAAAGTTATAGTACATGGAGCTAGTGATATATGTTGTTAATTTCTTAGTTTTGACAAACATAGGAATGTTACATAAGACATTAGGAAGACTACACTATCTTCATGACTACACTATCTTCTTTAAGTCTAAAATTACCTCAAAAGGAAGACATTTATTTAGAAACCTTATTATATACATTGTGTTTTTAAGTTGGCAAGACTTTTAGCAGCAGTATGAGATGTACCTCAGTATGCTGGGAAAAGGCTACTCTTGTCACTGTGATGGTAGCAAAAATGAATACTAGACTTCTTGAAGTTTAGTAATTTATATCTAAATACGTAAAATGTGCCTAGAATTTGGCCCCAAATTACCTCGTCCAGAAAGAATAATTCTAAGAAAATAGTATGAAGGGTAAACAAATATTTATATAGGTGGATATTTATGTAGGCAGTAGGCTTTATATTAGTTAAAAATTCAAGGCCATGCTTATATCCAGTAGTAGAGTACTAACAAATGATAGATTATCCATACTGTAGGATGGCATATGGGAGAAGGACATGGCAATCCATTCCTGAGGCAATCCCAAACCAATCAGCTATTGAAAACCCTACAAGGATTGCTATGAGTTGGACACAACTTGACAGCACCTAACAACAACAGCAACATAAGATGGAATACTATTGGACCTGAAACAATCATATTATCTCTCAAAATAGTGACCTTCTTGGATATTCTTAAGGGGAAAAATAGCATGTCAACATGTAATACAAACAGTCCGATGCCAAGCATATTCATTCATTTAGGATAAGAGTACATATTGAGCCCATACTGTGTTGAAATGTACAGTCATATCACCCTGGCTTCCAATCCTTTTGGATCTCAGAAGCTAAGCACAGTCAGGCCTGCTTAGTACTTAGATGGGAGACCACCTGGAAATACTGGATATTGCAGTCTTGGGAGGAAGACCTGACAGCCTACTCCCCAAACAATCAGCCATTGAAAACCCTATGAATAGCAGAGAAGCACTGGCAATAGTGTTGGGCATGGCACAGTGTCTGGTAGTGGTTCTCCTGTCGTGCATAAGGTCACTATGAGTGAGACCTGATTCCACAGCACTTAATAACAACAACAATACTGTATTGAGCCTTGGGAATATGGATAGCAGTGAACAAAATGCCCTCAAATTCCTGCCTTAATGGAACATACTGTCTATACTATATTAAGAGCAATATACAAGTTTATTGTAATGTATTTAAAGGGGCTAAGTGACAGAGAACAATACAAATGGGGTAGGAGACAGAGAGTGTGGAAATGCTAGAGCACAGTGTTGCAATTTTATACGTATAAAAAGATCTCTGAGAAAGTGAAAATTGAGTAAAGACCTAAAGATACTGAAGGAGAAACCTTTTGGCTTTCTTGGGAAAATGTAATCCAGAAAGAGAATAGGAAGTAAAATAGGACCAGAGGTGAGGGCATGCCTAGAGATTTCTAAGTCCAGTAAAGAGGCAAGTGGACTTGAGTATAGAAGGAATGGGGAAGGAGAGTAAGAGGTCAGCAGTGACAAAGTGCACAAGAATTTAGAATTTTACTTTGAGTGAAACAGAGAGCCACTGAAATGATTTGAAAGGAAGACTAACATGATTTGATTTATCTTTTAAAAGGATCATTCTGGATGTCATTTTTGAGGATGGTGATTACGGAGGGCACAAGTCAAAGCAAGACGACCTCTGAAGAAGGCTGATACAATGATCTAAAGGAGCAATGATGGTGACTTAGACTGAGGAATATCAGTGGACATGGCCAGCAGTGGTGAGATGCCTAAAATATTTCTAAAGTATATTAAGTGAGATAATTTAATATGGAATAGTGAGCAGGGGCAGGATATGAATCAGTAAGTACTCTAAAGATTTTGACCTGGAAAAATAGAAGGATAATGTCATTCTTAAGTCAGATGAGGAAGGCTATAGTGAGGGCCAATTGGAAGGTGAAATCAGGAATTCAATTTTGGACATGTCAACTCTGGAATATTTATTAGACTTCAAGTGAACATATTAAGTGAGCAGCTGAATATTTAAGTCTGAAGTTCAGGAACAATCTCATGTAAAGTTGGGCTTCATGAGGTCAGAGGGGGATTTTACACAGTGAGAAAGAAAAAGGAGTTCAATGAATGAGCCATAGTGACCTCTAAGATACCTAAAGGAAGAACAGGAAACAGCAAAAGAAACTATATGAGAGCTGGAAATGAGTGAGGAGTGAAGCCATTTTGGAAGCTGAAGGAAGGAACATTTAATTCAAGGGCAAGAACGTGATTTACAGGGTCAAATGCTACTTAGAGGTCTTATAAGAGGAGACTGAGAACGCACAATTGGATTTAATAAAATGAAAGTCATTAATAACCTTGATAATATCAGTTTTAATGGGATGATAGGTTCTAAAGCTGTTACTGGAGTGCCTTTCAAGAGAGTGAGAGAGGAAACAATGAGTGGAGAGAATGGTTCCAGAGCATTGTCTTCTAAAGGGAAAGGAAGAATCAGGACCATTATTTGTGGAGAAGGTGGGATCAAGAATACATCTTTAAATAATATGCTATTTGGGAGCACAATTTGTGCTTATAGTTAAGACTCAAGAAGGAGAGAAGGATTTATGAGGAAGGAGAGACAGCAAAGTTCCTGGAGAGAGTCTGAATGCAGGAGAAAAAGTACAAAGTGATCTAACACCCAATTTATATTCCTGTGTGTGCACATCCATCTACCTATTCAGATACTGTCTGAGGATTCTGTGAGGTTTGGGTAAACTCCATTTTATCTATTTCTCAAAGTATTTTCATAATAATTTTCCAAATTATACCTTTTGTGATCAGAAAATACTAGGTTAACAATGTATAAGAAAGTCTTAAACATTTGTTTGAATTTTGAATATGCTGTCACAAATGATATAGAATAAAAAAAAAGACTCAATGCAAAATTGGCAACCCCAACTAGGGAGTACTATTCCACCCGAAGTTTTCAAGGGTAATACAATGAAGGAACGCTCTTGTACTTTCGTCTAGCATTTTACATTTAATAGAACTCTTTATTTGCTACTGAACCAACCAAATGATTTAATAGAATTAGTTTCTGAAAATAGATATTCCATTTGTTAATTAAAAGATATAAAAAGCTTTAAGAGAACTGGCTGCAAAGCATAAAACCTCACTTATACATGCAGAACTCACAAACACACATAAAGACACCACACACACACATACACACCACACATAAACACACATGATCATATGCATACACATAAGACAAAAATGTATATAAATCAAATATGCATAAAACACAAATATAAATATGTGTGTACAAACACAACATACATATATGCAAAAACATGCACAAAACCCACACGAGCACAGCGTCACTTGCCCCCTGTCTAGTTCTGGTTTAGGTTGAAAGCCTTTGGTTTCCTCTAGTGTTTTCTCTTCCCACATATAATCTTCCTCTTGGCCATGTAAATTGAGATATCATCCTGGATAAATGAAATTCTTACAGAGAACTTCCTAAAGTGAAACAAACACTCAGGCCCCAAACCAAAGGTAATTGGAATTAAACTAGATCATGGCCTGTGTTCTCAAAGAAATTCTCTCCATAGACCACTCTCTTGCAGCATGTTGTAGAATGAGATGCCTCAGGTCATATCACTGAAGTCTAATGTACTTTGTATGTTATTCTGTTCCCTGATTGGGATACAACCTTTCCTGATATTTATGTTTGCACAAATGTGTATGCTCTGATGTTTTACATAAAACCTTTAATTAATCTTATTCTGGGGCTGGGATTTAGCTCAGTTGGTAGAGCGCTGCGCTGCAGTCTCTGAGGTCTAGAGTTCGATTCCCAGCACCGCAAAATGGGAGAAGGACATGGCAATCCACTCCCAAGGCAATCCCAAAACAGCCATTAAAAACCCTATGAGGGTCGCTATGAGTCGGACTCGACTTGACAGCACATAACAACAACAACAATCTTATTCAGAGAGTTATGGATTCAGCTTGACATGACCACAGGCATCTTGAGTTGTAACCACCATCATTGTCTCAGAGTAAGCTTGGTTAGTTTTCCCAGCCTAGTTTCCCAGAAAATTATAAATAGATGAAATCATTAGAGTAGTACATGGAGCATTATGATCATATATTGGTGCCAAGAATGTGCCTGTCTCTTTGGTATTAGCTTAAGATAAGCCAGGTATAGTCTGGTGCAATGAAGTGACTTTGGTATTCCCCAATTTATACACCCCTCCTTCTGACCCACGTTGGGAGGCGCTACCTAATCTTGCTGCCATGCTGGACCACTCTCCTGTCAGTAAGTTCCCCAATAAACTATACTGTGTGCAGTCATGGACCTGTCTGTGTCTTTTCTCCAGTCTCAGCCCTCCTTGGGGTTCACATACTGGGACTGGGTTGTTCCAAAACAATAGACATGAAGAATAATTGCACTTTTTTCACACTACTTATTTTATATCACATTGTTGTTGTTGTTGTTGTTAGGTGCCATTGAATCATGTCTGACTCATAGTGACCCTTATAGGGTTTTCAATGGCTAATTGTTTCAGGATTGCCTTGGGAGTGGATTGCCACATCCTTCTCCTATTTTTGCGGTGTGTTGGGAATTGAACTTGGGACCTCAGAGACTGCAGAGTGGCACTCTATCAACTGAGCTAAATCCCAGCCCATTTTATATCATGGAAACTATAAAAAGGTGTGCATCCTACACACACAGATTTGGTCCTTTGGCTAAAGCCTATCTTGCCAGGGCAAGGTATATTGGTGATGGGATTGTCACCTCCAATTTGTACAGGGTCCTCAACCAAATGTCATCCAGTAATTGAGTGATGGATGACAAAAGTCATTAAATTTCATTCTTCCTTCTAGTAACTGTTGTTGTTGTTAGGTGCCATCGAGTCGGTATCTGACTCATAGCGACCCTCATAGGGTTTTCAATGGCTGACTGTTTCGGGATTGCCTTGGGAGTGGATTGCCAGGCCCTTCTCCCATTTTTGCAGTTCCGGGAACTGAACTCAGGACCTCAGAGACTGCAGCGCAGCGCTCTATCAACTGAGCTAAATCCCAGCCCCTCTAGTAACTAGTGTTGAATATTATTTAAGGAATAGTAAAAACCATAACGGGGTAGGGTTTAGTTCAGCTGGTAGAGCACTGCTCTGCACTTTCTGAGGACCTGAGTTCAATCCCTGGCACTGCACAAACAGGAGGACATTGTAGTAATCCATTCCTGAAACAATCAGCCACTGAAAACCCTATGAGGGTAGCCGTGAGTCGGGCATGACTCAAGGGCATGTAACAACAACAACAACAACAACAAAAACATAATAAGCATCAGATGGTGAACTCCCTGAGGGCAAGAGCAAAGTCATGCGAATGTAGTGCTATCCCTAGCATGACATAACTTCTAGAATACGGGAAATACTCAATATCTGCCTTTGTTTATTCAACCTTTGAGTAAAATTCTACTTTTAATTTATTTATCACATACTGTACCATATTCTTTCTAAAAAATCAGTCTAAAAATTACATGATTTCTTTTTTATTTAGAAACTTAGAGGATATCTTTTAAGATAAGTAATAATGGGAGGCATTTCTAGTAGACATTGGAAAAATTTTTGTGTGAGTGTGTGTATACCAATATGTTTGTATAATTTGTGTGTGTGCATGGAGGTGAAGACAGGAGACCCTATATGATTCCATATATTGCATGCCTATATGCATAAATGGGTATATCTAAGTTTTGAGATGATGATATTCTACATCAAAACAGAGCAGCAACTTGAGTCAGAACTTGGCTTCACACAGCCAGAGAGGTTCCCAGGCACAAAGTGTGTCCTGTGTGCTACCCCCAATTTGCTTATCTCTGCCCCTTGCACTTGTCACAGTATCTAGGCACTCAGTATCATGGTGACACAGTTCCATATAGGCACTGCTGTTTTGCTCTTCAGCCCATTGCACTCTGGAAGTGACAAAAGCCACTTCCCAGGGAGCTGTGATATAGTCTCTCATAGTGGAGGTATATTTCCCTGCCCCCCTCCTGCCCCAAATTCCATACTCATGACACAGAAGCACAGTTAGAGATGAAAAATAGGGTTCATTATCTTGGTAGTGCAGAGAAAAATGTTATGGCTTTATTTAGCAGTTGCTTTTATGCTTTTAAAAACATGTTAATTTCATTTTTTATGTAATTGTACATTAAATCATCTCAGACAATTGTGTGATTTGGAAATAAAAGTCCAACAAAATAAGTAAAAGCTATAATGTGGTTTTTTCTTACTGCTTTTTGCAGTCTGTTTTTATGTTTCTTACGCATTAGTGTCTCTGCTTCTTCCTGGGAAGATTAATCTAGGGGCTCACGGAGCCTCTTGCCTTCCTGGCTTCAGTTCTCTCTGCACTCTGAGATTTTCCCTGTGGTTTCTGCATCCACTACTCATGAATTACCAGCCCCAACACCATTAGGACTTATAAAGCCTCATAATCCTTTAGTCTGCTCCCTAATAGGGCCACCAGCTGCATGAGGATCTCAACCTTGAGGGAGATATTTTAAGAGACCTAAGCTGCCTAGAGAAAAATCCAGAGTCTTTGGGCTGTAGAATATCACTGTACTCACTAATACCAGTGATGGATTTTCTTTTACTAGGATGTATGCAGTGGAATATGTGTAATATAATTCAGCGTGTCTGTGAGATAAATTTTTCTTTTTATTTAAAGAAAAGTTGGTCCATTTAACACGTAGCATCTTTCATCTCTTCCATCTTGAGCATTTTATGTGGGCTTAGACGTTCTGATGGATGTTAATGATGGCTTTGGGACTCCTGAAAGGGTCCTCTGTGTTATGAGTTTATTCAAGAGTAATTTCACAATATAAGATTTTTTCAAATATCCCTCAATACGTAGGAACAATCAATCTTTTTTTTGTTCTACTTTCTTTAGAGTGTTTTAATGTAGATTATTATCATAAGGTGTACTTTCTTTAAGGGAATATGTACTACTTTGCCAGGGCTGTTGTAACCACAGATTTAAATTGCAAAAACTTATGGTCTTACATTCCAGAAAACAGAGCCTGAAATCAAGGTGTCGGCCAGGTGGGTTCATTCTGGGGCTGTGAGGGAACGGTCTGTCCTAGGCCACTCTCCTGGATGGTAGATGGGCACCTCCTTGTATCTCTTCTTCCCTCCACATGCCTCTCTACCCACTTTCACCTGTTTTCTTAAAATAAGGACAACAGTGCGATTGGATTAAGGTCCACCTTAATGACTTGACTTTAACTTGATTATCTCTATAGAGGCCCTATCTCTCAGTAAGGCCATATTCTGAAGGGATAAGGGTGAAGACATTAATCTATGAATTATATACGTACACAACTGAACTCATATCAGGATGTCACAGTTTTTTCTCTTTCCTAGTGATATTAACTCAATGTAAAAATATGCAGTTTCCAAAGATGAGGATTCCAATAAAAATCCCTAATGATCAATTTCTTTCCTATTTTAAAATGAACTTTTATGACAGAGGCATAGTACATAGAAATAACAAACAACATCCTTCTTAATTCAGTGGTAGTGTACCCCTCAAGACAGATATATACACACGTACATAGATGCATGCTAACCTGTACAACAACGGAAGTATGTGTGCATAACCAGCAGTGAAATTAACTTCAGCCGGAGGCTACCGTGAAATGTCAATTAAAGTGCCAAACTTTCAGAGCTTGGTAGTCTATCTTTCAGCCTTGGGGAGCTTTTATATTCAATTTATTGTTAAATAAAACAGCCAACTTGGCAGCAGCATTAGATTATAATGAACATTTTTTTCTTAAAAAATGAGGTGAGCTAATATACCTGAAGAATAAATTTGAGGGAGATTAAGGATATTGAGAGATGTTATTTGTTTGTAACTGTTTTAAGCTGAGCAGGAGAAAAAGAATGCACATACTAGTTTACCTGAATTCAGAAGACGTATAAAAGGAACTGGAGTAAAAACCAATAGTGCTTTGTTTAAACATTTTTTATGAGCACTTAATATTTTAATAAGAAGGACTGATGTCTGAAGTTCAGAGGAATCATGGAATAGCTGCAGGTCTCAAGTTTAAGTCTTCCCTTGGACCCATTTAAATTTTTTTCCACTTTTACACACACACACACACACACACACACACACACACACACACACACTCTCTTAATTTAATCAGCTTGTCTGCAAAGCACATTCATCTCATTAGGCAGCTGAGACTACCGTCTCTCCTCTCCACAGAAGGATGAAGGAAGTTTCAGAAGGCTACCAGAAATGAGGAAACACTTTTTGTCTAATCATAGATTTTCCGTGGCTTATTATTGGGATTTGCAATAGTGTATTGGTGGCTTACTCTGTACAGGCACAGGGCTAAGTGTTTTACATCTATTAATTCATTTGATCATTACAACAATCCAATCCAGTATATGATTTTGATCTCATATTTTTCAAGTGAGGAACAAGAGAAACCAACAGACAATAGATGTTGGAATCAGGTCATAAATATTGTAAGTAGCGCAGCTGCAGCTTTTGAAAATTTGACATTGTGAAAAGTGGAAGGAGCTGAATTTAATGTAGCAGAAGAAAGACTTTCTTTTCAAAGTCACATAGGTATTTCTGGAGAAATGAGTATTCTTTAATTTGAGTGGGAGAAAAAGATTGGAAATTTATATTATAGTACATTACAACTAATATTTATGGAGTTCTTACTAGTTGACATACAACGATCTAATCATTTTATTTATTTTATTGCACCTAATTTAACAATTACGCTCTGAGATAAGTTCTATTGTTATTTCTAATTTCTGGAGGTTAATAGTCTAATGGAAATTGTACAATTAGGATCTATACCTTGCAGTCTTGCTCTAAAAGCCTAGGCTTTAATCATTATTTTACTATCTGGCTGTCATAAGATAAAGCAATGTCTGTTTTATGTTTTATCAATCAACTAGTGGGTTGGCATCAACCAAGCTACTTACTGTTGTTGCTGTTAGGTGCCATAGAGTCAGTGTCTGACTCACAGGACCCTATGTACAATAGGCAAAACAGTATTGTTAATGCATTTCTGCTATCCATAGGGTTTTCATTGGTTGGTTGTTTTTTAGGAGTGAGTTGTCAGGTCTTCTCTAAAGCTTACAGCACCTGGTGTTCCCAGATGGTCTCCCATCCAAGTACTAACCAGGCCCGACCCTGCTTAGCTTCCAATATCAGACATCACAGTAGTACAGCTGCAGGCTCCAACTTACTCATAGGATGTGTTCATAAAAATAAAGATTTTATCCAAACTTCTCAGTGGACTATCGTATTAAATGAATGAAAGTAATGGATCCCTTAAAATAATTCTAAAAATATTATCTGAAGCCTGAGAAAATAATTATTCATCATGTTATCATGATATTAAGAAAAATAAAAGGAAAAGTAGGGAACAAAATATCTTAACAGTCCTACTAAGAGGAGAGTCAGACTGCAGCATGTTCATATAAATGAGTAATATTGAACTACAAAAAATGTTTACAAAGGTTTGTAGATAGCGTGGGAAATGGCTCACAAAACTTAAAGTGATATTAGATGTTTCTATAGCAAGGTTTCTGAAGCACAAATTTACTTGAAAAAAAGTCTACAGAAAACGTAGGGGTACATTAGCAGAGTTCATTCATATCCTGGTGGCAAAATTTGAGTAGAGTTTCCATTTGTGTCTCATAACACTTTTAAAATTTTGTATTATTACCTGTGTAATCAGAGAAAAATCATATTTTTGAAAGATAATGCTATTGCAATAAAACACTTTCCACAACTGAAATAACCACCTCATAATTTATCTGCATTCAAATGCTCCATGGCAGAGGTTAGCACAATTTTTCTGTAAGGGTTCTAATTGTAAATATTTTAGAACTTGCAGTCCAAGTAGCAAAATTAATGATGTAATATAAATACTTATATAACGAGAAAGAAAGCAAAAACATTCACATATTTCTGATGATATTCAAAATATAAATGAATAGTAGAATATAATTTTTGTAATATATGCCTACTAATGAAAAGGCTGAAATTCTTTTTGTGTGTGTGCTAACATTTTGCTTAATCAGGGTTCAGAGTGAGTATTCCCTACCATCAGAATTTATTGCAAATGTTCATCTGTTAACGCGGCTCTATAATGAGCTTTCACTTATTTCGTCTTTGAAAATGGGTTTTCCCACAGACAGGTGACACATGTGGCAATTGAAGTGCTATTGGTTCATCACTGTTTTGTAGCAATTTATGGTGCACCAAGCCGTGAGTGCCACATATGGTCTCGGTTGTAACTATAGAACCATGTCTTGGTAGCGTGAAAGATGCCACAGACGGCACGTCCAAGAATGGCACGGTTGTGAGCCAAAAGACTTTATTTCCATAAAATATGAATTTCAAAATAATTTTCAGATATCACAAAATATTTTCCTGCTTTTGATTTTTCAACCATTTAAAAACGTAAAAACTTAAAACACTTCAAAATAAAATATTCTAAACAAAAAGTAAACCCACTTTCAGCTAACAGGCTATGTAATAGTTTGGGACGGCCATATTTATTCCATGGGCTGAAGTTTTCTGATCTCTATTCTGGAAGCGCTGGGATTTAGCTCAGTGGGTAGAGCGCTGTGCTGCAGTCTCTGAGGCCCTGAGTTCAATCCCCAGCACTGCAAAAATGGGAGAAGGGCCTGGCAATCCACTCTCAAGGCAATCCCGAAGCACTCAGCCATTGAAAACCTTATGAGGGTCGCTATGAGTCGGATACCGACTCGATGGCACCTAACAACAATAACAACAACATTCTGGAAGCAGGCACACATGTCCTGTAAACCTTGTCCAGTAATCATCTTTGGTAACACTGGATATATTCATATACCTTTTGAAAAAATTAAAATACATTTATATAAAATGATGTCACGAATTTCTCTATGAATGACTTAATTTATGCGTAAATAAATTGCACCACCAGACACTGCAAAATATTGAAGAGGCATTGTGGGCAAATGCTTATAGAATGAGAAAGAAAATCAAGGTTTTGATAGGCAAAATCTATTATATCTTTCAGACCTATGGATATATTTTATGAGAATGCCTAAACAAACTCATTGTAATACCCTTTTAAGGTTGGGGGTTTAATTCAGTGGTAGAGCATTTGTCCAGTCTACAGGATGCCCTGGCTTTAAACCCCAGCACTGTAAAACAACAACACAACAACAACAACACACACACACACACACAAAACTCTTTAAAGAAATAATATCAAGTACTTAGAGTCTCGCCAGGTGCTTTGGCACATGCCTCTAATACTCAGGAGGCTGAACCAGGAGAATGGAGAATTCAAGGCAGCCTACACAACTTGGTGAGACTTTTCCTCAAAAATAAATAAATAAATAAATAAATAATCAATAAATTTAAAGCAAAAAGAGCCAGATGTGGTGGCATATGCCTGTAATCCCAATGACTTGGGATGCAGAGGCATGAGGATCCCAAGTTTGGGGCAGAGGTAGCCTGCGTAACTTAGCAAGATTCTATCTCAAAATTCAAAATTTTGAAAAAATAGGCTAGGGGTGCAACCCAGTTGTAGAGCACTTGCAAAGTATGATTGAGGTCCTGGGTTCAACCCCCAAGGACTGCAAAAAGGAGAAAAGTAAAAATTAGGTAGAGGTGAGGCTCAGTGGTAGAGCACTTGCCTTGCAAGTGCGAGGCCCTGGATTTAACCATCACTGCCAAAAATTTAAAATTAAAAAAATCAAAAGAATCTTACTAGGAAAGCTACTAAGCCTATTCAAGTTTCATCTCCCTATCTTATATGAATATGTTCTTTCTCCCCTGAGTGGCTATCTGAGACCTTAGCAGAACACAAAAGGTATTCTGAAGGCTTTGTCAGACTTTTGAGCTGCAAAATATTTGATGGAGGCTTAAAACAAAGTGAGAAGTGTGTTACATTAACTATGTGCTTTGACCATATTCTTGGTACAAAGTCTTTCAAAAAGTGGTATGTGAATCACTGACATCACAATCATCTGGTTTCCTATTAAAACACAGACTTCCAGGTCCAACATATTTCTAAAAGCACTAACTTTGGACAACTAGAATTTCAGAAACTATTAAAAACACTTATGATTTACTGTTTAGAAATCTGAGCCTTCTGGATTTTCCTCTACAGTAATTGTTGTTGTTGGTGGTGGTGTTAGGTGCCGACGAGTCTGTATCTGGCTCATAGCATCCCTACATACAACAGATGAAACACTACTGTCATGTTTCTCTGTTATTCATAGGGTTGTCATCGGCAGATTGATTTTTGGGAGTGGGTGGCCAGGTCCGTCTCCCAAGCCTACAGCATCTGGTGTTCCCAGGCGGTCTTCCATCCAAGTACTAACCAGGCCTGACCCTGCTTAGCTTCTGAGATCTGATGGAATCAGATGCCACAGTGGTATGGCTACAGCCTCTATAGTAACATACATACATAATTCTGCTTCTGCTCATCTCCTTATGAGATGTAAATTTCTTCAAGAAAGGAATAATACTTTGTACAATAAGGTGTACAGTCCTTATGAAAATCAGTGCTTTTTCTGGGCAGCCATATGTGTACGTCCTATCATGGCGATGTTCCACAGTCAGTGATGCAGAGAGAGGGGAAGAGGGCAGTCAGTGAAGAGCGGTGCCTCGGCAGGACTCAGGCTTGGCTGGAGAAGACTCAGGTGACTACTAGATCAAGTGGTCCACATGCCTACTTAATAGGAGCAGGGATTCAAATATGCAAAGCAGAGAATGCACAAATCAGAATCTTCTCCAATTATTTTTTTAAAATTATAAATAATTCAACCACATTCTTTGAAGTATGCTCTAAAATGCCTTAGGTGCTTTGTTAAAATGCAGATTCTTGGACCCATCCCAGACGTATTGACTCAGAAACACTGCAGTGTGCCCAGAAATGTGTATTTTAAACCATCTGGACAGCCATGCGTTAAAATGTGTTAAAATGGCCCACTCCCTAGGCACATGACTCCACCCTTCTTTTGGAACTATGAATAAATAGTTCTTTAATTTGCTCATTGCAACAAACATCCTGGAGATCTTATTATAGTCCAAGATTCCATAGTCTAGAAAATCAACTTGTGATGATGGCCTCAAAAGGTTCACAGTATAGTAGAGAAATGTAGGAAAAGAGGCCACCACAATGCAGCATATAAAACTAGGTGCCAGTACATTTGGGGTACTGAGAAAAGATTGAAAAACTAAAATGAAAACTTGATGTTAAGGAAGAGAGCCCAGTTTTCCTTTGGAAGATTAAATCTGCTTCTTTTAAGATGACTTTCTAAGTAAAAATATTTTTAATCTGAGATTATTTATTCATGACTAAAGTCTATCAGTTTTGAAAGTAAACTTGACACTTTCTAAAAAGTAATCTATGACCCATGGACATCCAAATAATCTGGATGCAAATGAGGCTGCTCTTTGACACCTAGTTTGAAGATTTAATTTATTCTAGGCCATTCCTCATGAATTTCTGTTATTAGACATTTTGGGATGGGAAAACTCCAAAACTTGTATGTTTACATTTAACTGGATCCAGACCAGTAACATGTAACGAAATTTCCCCCCATTTCCTACACAATTAAATTGAGTGGCTTGGGGGCTATGGGGAATGAAACAGCAAAATTTCCTATATTCAGATAATCCTCCCTTCCTTCCTCCCTCCCTCCCTCCCTTCCTTCCTTCCTTCCTTCCTTGCTTCCTTTTTCTTTCTTCATTCTCTTCTTGTTTCTTTTTTTTTTTTTTTGGCAGCACTGTGGGGCTAAACCAGGGGCCTCGTGCATGCTTTGCAAGTGCTCTGCCACTGGGCTGCACCCCCAGCCCCTTTTTAAATTTTTAATCTTGAGGCAGGGTCTTGCTAAGTTATGCAGGCTGCCTCTGACCTCAAACCTGCCATCCTCCTGCCTCTACCTCCCGAGTCACTGGGATGGTAGGTATGTGTCACCTCGCCCAGATTTAACAAATATTTCTAAAAGAAAAATCATGATAACTCAGAGGTTTAGAAAAATCTGGGTTTGATCCAAGGTCTAACTGTGTGCCTTTGGCCAACTTCCACAATCCAAGTCTGTTTTCACTCATACCTACTATACTAGATTTAGTTTAACTGGTAATGTCAATATCCTACATATATGATCCACACACATAAACATATGCACCTTTATACATACCAACGAGTCATATGCAATTATGCTTAGTTTACAATCTTGTGAAAATTAAATAAGATAATGCACACGAA
Source organism: Pedetes capensis (assembly GCA_007922755.1). NCBI lineage: Eukaryota > Metazoa > Chordata > Mammalia > Rodentia > Pedetidae > Pedetes > Pedetes capensis. The sequence continues at coordinate 13,139 of VMDO01000643.1, read as the reverse complement.
ATGATTAGCATTAAGCCTGGTCTGTGGTGGCACTCAAGGAACACTAGCGATGGAAATGAAAAAGGAAAAATAAACAAGAGGATGAGCGAGTTGAGGTTGGAGAAAAAAACAAAATCAAAACAAAGAACTCCTATGATAAACTTGAGAGAGGAAGGAAAAAACGAATGAAAAATAGTTTCCTTGTGATAGCTTCAAGAGCTTTGCTTTTTTGCAGGTAGATAAAACTTTGCTTCTGGGCTGTGTAAGGTGGTAGGCATACCAGCCTCTTGTTGACTGCATGGACATCATTAGACGAAGCACAGCATTGAGTAACCACAGACAGGTTATTAGTATTTCATCTCAACTCTGAAAATGTCAAGCCGTATCGGCCTGGTGAATGCTGATAGGAAACCTATTTCCAGTTATCCTATGTTAATGAAGAGAAACAATGCGCAATCTACAAGGAAGGGAGAAAATCCAGAACAAGCAGAGACCAGAGTCTACACAGCTTCCTACACTTCCAGCCTCATTAAAATATGCAGATTGTATCATTAGGCAACAGTTTCCTGGCAGATCCTTCCCCTGGAGTTCAGATATCACGTGTTTGGCAGTTATCACAATGAATTAAACCACAGCCATATCCACCTACATAAAAATAAACTAAAGAACAAGATGAAGAAGCTGTTTTTGGAGGCCCTGTTTTCTTTGGGAGTGCTTTTCTCCCCAGAAAGCATGAGTCTATATAAAAAAAGAAAGAAAGAAATAGAAAAGAAAGGTTATTGATGATTATGTGCTTTGTTCCTCCAACAAAAACCATTTACTGTAACTTTGGGATGTTCCCAAAGCTTTGCTCTACCAAGTTGGGGTGCAAGAGATGATGTATTTAACATAATAACACGTTATGTTGTTGTCAGGTGCCATTGAGCCGGTATCCAACTCATAGCGACCCTACATACAACAGGGGAAACACTGCTGTCAGTACTTCTCTGCTGTTCATAGGGTTTTCAATGGTGGATTGATTTTTGGGAGTGGGTTGCTGGGTCTGTCTCCCAAGCCTACAGCACCTGGTGTTCCCAGGGGGTCTCCCATTCAAGTACTAACCAGGTCCCACCCTGCTTAGCTTCCGAGATCTGATGGGATTGGATGCCACAGGGCTATGTCTGCAGGCTAAACACATGTTATACATAAGTTTAATTCATCACAGTGATTAAGAATAGGTATGGAATTGAACAAGTAGTAATTTCAAATAACTTCCTTCCTAAACCTCAGCCTCTATCCAGACAAGAAGCAATTCCTTACTTTTTCCATAGCTTTCTTCTTTTTTGTCTTCATTGCTTCCTGGATTTCTTCTTTCTCCCTTCCTTTTGTTCTTCCTTCTTCCTTTCACCTCTTTCCTCTTCCTGTTTGAACTATCCATTACCATCCACCCACTACCACTCATCTATCCATCTATCTACCTCTCATAACTTCATTAACTGACTCATTTTTCAGTACTGAGGATTGAATCCAGTGCCTCATCCATGCACGGCAAGTGCCCTACCACAGAAATGTGCACGTAGCCCCTTTTCAATTTTAATTGTTATCTTGAGACAGGATCTCACTAAGTTGCCCAAGTGCCTCTGGACTTCAACCCAGGATCCTCCTGCTTCTGCCTCCCAAGTTGCTGGGATGATAGGCAGGTGCCATGGTACCTGGCTCTGAAGATTTTTCTGGACAAAGCAGATACGAGTGTTAATTTTACTGAATTTTGGACTTTGGCCATACTTTTAAGAATATTAAATATGATGAAATGGGAAATATGTAATAAAATGTCTTCACATGGAAACCAGTGTATAAATGTTGTCCTCAGGAAAAGCATTTGTATGATTGAGTTGTGGGCTAAAGTATTCTTTTTTTTATGGAGAATTATTTTTACTTTAAACACTGAAAGACAAGTGTGGCTGTTTAGACTTGAATATTTAACAGATATTCTCTGGAAAATAAATGAAGGAACTTAGTCATTTCAAAGAAATCAACCATATGGTTACATTGTTGCCAAAGATAAAATTCAAGCTTTAGAGGAAAAATTAGGATTGTGCAATACTTCATTTTGCCACCATAAACACAAAAATTTCCAAAACTTTAGGACTTTTCTGACAGGCTTGATGATGATATTTACAAATATGGCTTTTCTTTTTCTTTCTTTTCTTCTGTTTGCTTTTTTCTTTTCTTTCTTTCTTTTTTGTTTTGTTTTGTTTTTGTTTTTGTTTTTGGTACTTCGGGGTTGAACCTAGGGTTTTCACATGTTTCACAAGTGCTTACCCATTGGCTGCACCCCCAAGCCCACTTTTCATTTTTATTTTGAGTCAGGGTCTTGTTAAATTATGTAGGCTGCCTCTGGCCTCAAATTTAAGATCCTCCTGCCTCAGCCTTAGGAGTTGCTGGGATTATAAGTGTGTACCTTCATGCCCAGCTGGGTTTCATTTTTCTTTTTCCTTTCCTTTTTTTTTTTTTTTGACATTTAGAATGAAACCTGTTGAATATGTATAAGATCTGCATATCTCAGTAAGTCAATATTTTCCAAGTAGCCATGGCATTGTGTTACAAAGTTCTGTGTAAGAAAAGAAAAAGACCCATTTCAACTGCTAGAAAGGTAAATGGGCTTTAATTTGTGTACAAAAAGTTAACGGATATGGCTTCAAAAAAGGAGTCCACAGTGTAAATTATCTTTATGAAACTATCATTTGTTGAGTTTCTGTAAAGACTCCAGTAAGAATTCCCATAATTATCTGCAAAGGCTACTTAATTTCAATTTTCCATCTTCTTACTTGGGTGAAGCCAGATTTTTTTTTTTTTACATACTTCAACCAAAACAACAAATCCAGCTGTATTAAGTCAGACTTTCAAAATATTTGTAGAGAATAAAATGTCATCCTCATTAAATACTTATAAGGCATTGCAAAAATGCTTATTTTTCATAAAATGTTATTTACATTTATGTATTGCATGTTTATTATTGCTCTCTTAAAACAAATATTTTAGCATTTCCTTTTTTCTTTATTCCTTTCCTTTTTTCTTTTTTGGGATACTTAGGGGTTGAACCTAGGGCTTTTCACATACTTTGCAGAGGTTCTACTACTGGACTGTCCACCCAGACTCTGCAGCCCATTTTCTAATTCTTTACTTCTTATTGGAGATGGGGTTTTGTTAAATTTCGAAGGCTGCCTCCAGCCTTGAACTTGTCCTCCCGTCTCAGCATCCAGAGTCCTTGGGATTAAAGGTATGTGCCACTCTACCCAGCCATTTCTCATTTTTTATTATAGTACATGCTGGTACACATAATGTATATTAACAAAATCCCTTTAGTTCAACAATTTTTAAGAGTATAAAAGCATCTTGCAACCTAAGTTTTGAGAGAAGCTCTCCTAATTGCAAGCAACAGTCTTTGTCTTTGATTCTTTAGCAGCCTGGGTATTTGATGATTCTCAGTTATGTTACTTGCATTAAATATATTTTCACATATACCTAAGAATAATGTAAGTTCTTCTCAAAGGATGTATACCATAGAAACCAGACAGTGCATATACTAGTGTTTTCAATTTTATGGTGTGTTCTAATAACTATTTTTCATAACATGTTTGAAGAATATACAAGAGGCTTTACGCTTCAAACAATCCTAGGTTTGTAGAAGTTGAGTCTATTATAATTTGTTGTTGTTGTTAGGTGCCCTTGACTCAGTGTCCAACTCCTAGCGACCCTACATACAACAGGTGAAACACTATTGTCAGTGCTTCTCTGCTGTTCATAGAGTTTTCAATGGCAGATTGATTTGGGGGAGTGGGTTGCCAGGTCCTTCTCCCAAGTGGACAGCACCTGGTGTACCCAGGCGGTCTCCCATCCAAGTACTAACCAGGCCCAACCCTGCTTCGCTTCCGAAATCTGACGGGATCAGATACTACAGGGCTATGGCTGCAGGCTATTATAATTTAGAACCCCGTAAAGAAAAAAAAGTAGAGGGAGGAAAGTTTTAAAAATAATGTAGATTTTTCATTTTTCATGCTCTATAAGGTTTTCAAATAAGCATGTGAATACATTAACTATCCCTTTACAAAACACTATAACAACTACTTATGTGTAGATAAATATTTGCCTATTGGATAAAAGAAAAAAGTAAGAGCTGTAATGGGCTCCAAGAGGCTTGGAATAAAATTGACACAACACACGAATCAATGAACTGCTGTGTCCCCAAATCATCAGAGTGAAGAGGAGATGAAATTTCAGACACCAGTATTAGGCCGGAGCATTGACACCGAATACGAATGTGAACCAAACTAAAGCATTCCACGATATTTCCTCAGAGTTGGAGAACCCACATAATATGATTAAAATTCTGTATAATAGTAAATTAAAGGCTACAAGTTAGCATTCAGACCATTTCATCTACATTTCTAAAACTTTTCAATATGAGCCAGGATCCTTTACACACTCCTATAATCCCAGCTATTTTGGAGGCTGAGGCAGGAGGATCATGAGTTTGAGGCCAGAGGCAGCCTATACAACCTAGCAAGAACAGTCTCAAAATGAAAAATAAAAAATGGCTGGGGTATAGCTCTGTGGTAGGATGCTTGCATAGCATGTGTGAGGCTCTGGGTTCAACTTCCAGTACTGCCAAAAACGAAAAGCAAAAAAGTTTTCATTACAGACTGGCCAAAAGCATTTTTACTTTTTTTTTTATCTTTTATTTTTGGTACTAGGGATGAAAACAGGGCTTCAGACAGGCTAGGGAAGCACTCTACTACTGAGCTACAACCTCAACCCTAAACACATTTATTTTAAAAACATCACTTGGTCAATGGACCAGCTTTTTCTTTGAGATCATTTTATGATCAGGATAGATGAAATGTTGAATCCTATAAATCCTGCTAGGAAGAAGATAATTTTACAGGTGGGTACTGGGGAATCAAAGTTTGAGAACCGGCTCACACTTGCACCGTTAGTGAGCGTGCCAACTGGGATTCAAAGTCAGGTCATTGCAAAGCTGGAGATTTTTCCATATGCTGATGCCCGTTAAATATTTTCTATGATGCAATGAGTGTTCTCACAGACCCAGGGCCACAAGATGTCACATCATTAAATTCTCATAGTAACCCATAAGAAATGCTCTGTTTGGGCCCCATTCATGGGTTAGGAATTAGCAGCCCTGACATTTGAACCCAGTCTGGTTTCACAGCACTTGTTCTAAGCCCCTCCTCTGCACTGCCTCCCATAATCTGCAATAACACTACCATAGTGTGCTTTATCTTGCTGTCATTATAAAGCATTTCTATGAAACAGGTATCCGTTTGGAAATTAAAAGCCTCCCTTTTCAAAGATTCAGCTATAATATAGCTCTGTCAAAGTACAGCCAAAAAAGTCATTTTCAAATAATAAAAAAAAAAATGAAGATTGAGAATGAGATTTATTTGGTTCTGGGCTCTTTAAAGACATTTGATATTTAGCTCAGGTTGTGAAAATGCACCTAAATGAAAAAAATATATAGGATGCTTAAAGTATTAGGTCATGCTTGGGTTTAAGAGAGTCACTTCTCCCAACATGTATACTTGTTGTTGTTGTTGTTAGGTGCCATCGAGTCAGTATCCGACTCATAGCGACCCTCACAGGGTTTTCAATGGCTGACTGTTTCGGGATTGCCTTGGGAGTGGATTGCCAGGTCCTTCTCCCATTTTTGCAGTGCTGAGAATTGAACTCGGGACCTCAGAGACTGCAGCGCAGCGCTCTACCTACTGAGCTAAATCCTAGCCACATGTATACTTAGCAATAACAAAAATATAATTAACAATAATAATAATAAGAGTGATTCTGATGGGCTGGGGCTTTAGCTCAGTTGGCAGAGTGGTTGCTTACAGCATACACTGATGTCCTGGGTTCAATCCCCCAGCACTGCAAAATAATAATAATAATAATAATAATAATAATTCTGTTTGTCCAATAATTTTGGTGGTGGGGGGACATTCTATCTCAAGAATATGAAAACCTATAGGGCAGTAACTGCTCATAGTGATAAGCCTATATGAGTACACAGCTCTAAATTAATCACAAAAAAATTAAAGTCTTTTTTTGGGAGGGGGAAGAAAGTACGACAGGAAGGTGGAAATGGCAAATGTTGACACCCACATGACAGTGGTATCATCTGAAAAAACTGAAAAAGCACTCAGCATTTTTTAAAGTTATTGTCTGTTTTTTGGTCTTTCAATTCCCACCCCAATTTGTTTATTGTCCAGTGGGGACCCAGAAAAGTTATTAAATTCCTCAAGGTCACACAGAAAGTCATGGCTGATCTTGAGAAAGGGGCTTTTATATTTCTGCATCCCAGCTAGGTCCTATTGCTTCCTGCAGTGAATGGGTCCGTGTGGAATGAGAGAATGCTCTTAAGCAAATTCCAATTATGGTTTATTAACTTCACACGTAGCATTTATCTTGCAGTTTCCAAAAATAGCAGAACCAATTAAAATGTCTGTTTGGTACGAAGTTTTTTTTTTTTTTTAAGCTTTTAATTTTTCTTCAGATAAAGGCTTTATATAAAGATAAGTGGAACATCACAGATATGAGGGAAAAGAGGAGGCCCTCACCTTCCGTCTCCCACGACTATCTTCTCTCACCATCGCTAGAAGGCAGCCAAGGCAAGAGCTTTTCTGTTCCCAAACTGATAGTCTGACATCCTCAACCAAGCAAACGAGCCCACTTTAGGCACGATGGATGTAGTGGAAATTAGTTATTTAGAACAGTCTCTAATTTGAAATAAAAGCCCAACAAATTCTAGTGTTCTGTCCACTGTCAAAACAAAATTAAACAATTGCAGGGGGAAAAGCAGTAAGCTTGTAAGAGGAGGCTTAAGAATAGTATTTTATTTTACATTTAAAACACTATCTGCAATTTCCAACCAGAGGGATAAAAGTGAGACTTCAATTGGTGAGAACTCTTTGGCAACCAAACTCCTGAGCTGTTTCCTTCAGTGTTCTCATTTATAACTGTTCCAAGAATGAAACACAGGCCCAAACGAGTGCCACAGAGAGTTAGAATTGGAGTTTTCACAATGGATGTCTTCACTGGAAAAAAAATAAAAATAAAAGGGCAGTAAATGTCTTCTCTAGAAGTTAAAAGAAGAATAGTAAAATAGGAGCCCAGACACTCCATTTAGCTTGATTACCATCAATTTCCAGATGCCAGGAATGGTCTAAAGAGCAAGAGACAGGCGGGCAACTGGGGGTGTTAAGCCCACTTTACTTGGAATAGAGTTGCATTATGAAGGACGAGATTCTTTGAAAATGAGTTACAGAGAGAGAGAGGAGGATTTACCTTCTATCACACTGCCAGGGCTCAATCCACAGCCTCTTGACACGTAATCTAGCTCTTTTTCCACTATCCTGCAGTGCCCTGAATTGGAGATTGCTTCTTTTCCTCTAGATTTCCACCCTAAGACCTCTCATGACTCCTTCACTGTTACAGGTATCACACCTCGGTGTCTAGTGTCACACACTTACCTGTCTAACAAGAGCTGTGGGAATGTCGCAGGACACAGTCACGCTATACAGTCGCCTACTTGGCTCTGTTGGATGTTTATGGTGAGTACTCGACATTTCTAGGAGGTGACAACGCTCTTGAGGTAATACAGTTACTATTATCAAATTTAATGTTCTATATTCTTCAGAACTGATTTTTTATATGAGATGTTGCTACTTCAGTATAGCTGATTAAACTCGAATTCTTACATGAAGGTATGTACCTTTCTTTTATTCTGAGAGTTTGTTACTGTGTTAGCTTTTTCCCATTGTTATGTTTTTCACTTTTATTCTATTCTTCTTTAGAGAAGTGCTACAGACTCATTCTTTCCGTATAAAAGCTTAGAAAACGTCACATTTTTACATGGTCATCGCTTGGGAAAGGACGACAGCTAATAACTAAAAGGAAATGAACTGTGATTGTACTTGCAAATCTACCTAACACAGATCCTAGTCTCTCAATCTGTGTAACGTTGTTGTTGTTGTTGTTGTTGTTAGGTGCCATTGAGTCAGTATCCAACTCATAGTGACCCTACGTACAACAGATGAAACACTATTGTTGGCGCTTCTCTGCTATTCATAGGGTTTTCAATGGCAGATTGATTTTTGGGAGGGGGTTGCTGGGTCCTTCTCCCAAGCCTACAGCACCTGGTGTTCCCAGGCAGTCTCCCATCCAAGTACTAACCAGGCCCGACCCTGCTTAGCTTCTGAGATCTGACGGGATCAGATGCCACAGGGCTATGGCTGCAGACCTCTGTATAACATAGCAATGAAAAATTCTTGTCTATATGAAGACTTGGGAAGCAAGGCCATGCCATGAGGTAATAACAGCTTCATAATAAGGCCTACATATTTCTAAGTTAGAGGAGCTTCAGTAGAGAAACCAGACTATTATAGATTCAGGCTTTCAAACTTTTAAAATCCTTTTCTATTATTTGACAGATGAGAAAACTAAAGCTCCGGGATTCTAAGGGACATGCTCAAGGTCACTCAGCTATCTCTAACATTGATAGAGAAAGGACAGACTCCTGACTAATCTATCAGCTGCCCTCTCATCAAATTTCCATAACTAAGCTGATAAACATTTTATATGTGATGGACTTTTTCAGTGATGTTCTATAACCTATTTTAAAAGAATTGATATTTTGTGAATTTTATTCTGTCATTCTTATTTTTTCAACTTTGAGTGGTTACCTAGCTTGTGTTGATGCCTTGAGCTCTCACGAGGAGTCGTCTGATATTTCTTTCTTTCTTTCTTTCTTTTTGTGGTACTGGGGGTTGAACCCAGGGCCTCGTGCCTGCATGTTCTGCAAGTGCTGGACCACTGAGCTGGACCCTCAGCCCATTTTTTTACTTTTTGAGACAGGATTTCACTAAGTTACACAGACTGCCTCTAGTCTTGAACTTGCGATCCTCCTGACTCTGCCTCCTGAGCCGCTGGGATTATAGGCGTGCACCACTGCGCCCGGCCTGAGTCATGTGATATTTCTGATGGCATATCAATGTGTTGATTGAGTTCTTTACAGACTTAGAAATAAAAGCAACTCCTTCAAGTTTCCTCTTTGTGATACATGCCAGCTTTCCTAGGGCTACAGCTCTATCATGTTAGTCAGAAAATTATTTCTACATTTAGGAAATAAGTTTTTTCACTAAGTTAAAAAAATAAAAAACACAATGCAAATCAATTGCAAAAAATACCCCCTCCAAAATAAATAAATAAATAAATAAATAAATAAGCATTGTGTATACTGTACTGATGGGAAAAGGACCCGGCAACCCACTCCCAAAAAACAAAGCCACTGAAAACCCTATGAATAGCAGGAAAGCACTGACAATAGTGTTTCATCTATTGTACCTAGGGTTGCTATAGGTTGGATACCAACTCGATGGCACCTAACAACAACAACAACAACAACAACAACAACAACAACAACGTACTGTCCTGAAGTTCTGAATATATCACAATACAGAATTGCAGACTCATGTTAAAATATCAAGGCTGTACTAATGTATTAGGAAATACAGTGATTATAATTGCATCACAGTTACATAAAATAAGAAATTACGTTTGTCAATACAGATAAATATAATTTTTTGTGTTTAAGATCTAGTGATATGTAATCATCTATTGTTATCAAACCTTCTATTACTGGCTTACTAAAGCTTCATTATGGTAGAAAATCTGAATGCCCATTTGGTTCCATTTCATGTAAAAACTTTTATATTCAGAAACGATTGACTGAAGTGATCTTTTTCTTCTATGCTTTTTTGAGCCCACTGATCATTGTAGCATTTTACTGTGGATAAAAGGACTATTCAACTTGTAAAGAATATTTATTTAAACTGAATCATATTTAAAAATATTATACATATTTAAAATATTTCACTATAATATGAAAATAGAAGGCAGATAGTGAACTAGATTTATAAGATTATGATGAAATAAAACTCATTTGCAATTTTTCTGAAAAAAAAGTTGAGGAATTTCTTACTTAGGAGAATGAATATAAGATACAGGTATGATTGCTACCATCCCAAGTTTCCATTACTTACATTTCTTTTAATAAACATATATAGCTAAAAACTCCTGTCATATTTTGCTGAAATAATCTAGGTTTTCAAGTTACTAATAAAAATAGTCTATGTCTAAAAAATGTAAAGGGCTAAGAATGAAATAAAAGCCTAAATAGCAATCAGAAAAATATCACGGAAGTAATTTGTTAATGGCTAGTGACTCATTAAATCAAGCACTGCATCATAAGCCTTGCAAGAACTTTAAAAAACTGTGGCCCCAATTAAAATGTTACACACAATAACAAATACTCTAGAAAATGACAGAAAAGTCATAATTTACTATCTCAGACATCCAGAGTTGTGTCTAACATGCAGCATTTCAGTCTCAAATTTAGAAAATTGATTTATTACATTAACTTAATCTTGTGAAAAGAAAATAACAAATGCTTATCATAATCAGAATGTAATTAAAAAACAAATGGTCTTGCAAAGTCTCTTTGTACTGTAGTTTACAAGATGCCATATCTGTACTGAAAAATATGTTTTTAAAGTAACCATCAAACATGTTTATTAAAACCTAATTACATAGCTATGAAAATGTGCACTTTGATCCCACATAAATACTAATCCTTGGTTTGATGATGGTCCTATCCTAACTTCAGATTTAAAAAAAACAACACAAACTTTTACTTTTTATCTGTTGTTGAGATTAAACACTCCCGGTAGAGCATCTGAGAGACTAATTTTATTAAGATAATGTTTAAAGTTCCTATGCAAACCTAAAGGCCCTTATCATTTTTAATGCAAGAAAACAAAGTCAGAATTAAAATATATTTAATTATACATCATTTAGGAGGCCAGAGGTGTTTATGAGTGGAATCATTTGAATATAGCAAAGGTAGACCATTCAACTGAGTACAATAGAAGAGCTTCTATAGCAGCAAATTCACAATTTTAAAGGTAATTTTCTTGTTCTTTCTCCATCTATTAAATCTTTAAACTGCTAATTATTTGAGTACTGCAAACAGAAAGTTAGAATGCATACAGCACATATATCATTTAAGAATAAATGATTCAATGTATAGTTTTCTATAAATTGCCAAGGTGGGAGGGAAGGTGACATCAACGGAATAGAAATCTGTATTTGATAGCTGAGACCATCACAAAAAGAGACTTGCTATATATTTTATAAGAATAGGATTAAGCATAACTTCGCCTAATAGTTTTATGAGCTCTGTTCACATTGGGTTTACCTTTTCTAGGAATGGAAAAAATAAGGATGGTGCTTTCATAAAGCAAACTATTCTAGTTATCAAGAATATATGTAAATATATTATGGAGGTACTCATTATTTCACTCAGATTTTCAACACACAATGGACAGTTTCTGAACACAAGAAGTTTTATTTTCCCCTTCTTTCCCTCATTTCTAATATTTGTGCATTCACTGTATGTTTAATTCTGAGACTAGCATATGTAGACATGTTAGTGTTGTAAGAATAATTTTTGAAAAATTGAAAACCTGTAGAAGCTCTATTTGTACTCACAGTGGGAAATTCTTCCATAAAAATTCTTCCAATGAAGTGTGAACAGAATAGATGCCAGTTCATGGGTTTGTTTCTGATCAAGATTCTAAGTGAACTTTTTATTCCAGCAGTATCCATAAATATAACATTTGACCAAATATTTAATCAACTACAAAGTAGATATCTAAATGCCATATTGTATGAAAAGTTCTGCCATATACATAAATCACACAGGGCCTGTAGCATAACATACCACATAAAATTTTATTTTAGCTGATTCAGTAATATGATGTTCTATAAAATATGTTCTTATCTTCATCATAATTCTAGTCTTATTGTTACTATAACAAATATGAAAAAGAACAAATAACAATTTCTGCTTTCATGAAATTTAGAAGAGGTTCCACAGGGAATAGTTTAAAAGGCATCTTTGAATATCTCTCTGAACAATCATAGGGTCACTTTTTTCTCCTCAAATGAGAATAACAGTAACTTATCTTACCTTTGTTTTATATTATAAATTTTAGTTTACCTATAGTAGGCATCCCCCACACATCTGTCACTTTGCCACACTGTGGGGGCTTGTGTGTTGTGATTAGGCTGAGAGCTCTGCCACTGTAACCTCGCACATGAGCAAGGTTACCCATGGTGGACAGGTTTTCAGCTGAGTTTCCAGACTAAGACAGACTAGGGAGTAGGACCTGGCGAGCCACTCCTGAAACAACTAGCCATTGAAAACCCTATGGATAGCAAAGACACACTGTCAGATATAGTGCCGGAAAATGAGGCCCCCAGGTTGGAAGGCACTCAAAAAGACTACTGGGGAACAGTTGTGTCCTCCAAGTAGAGTCTACTGTGATGACGGAAACAGAGTAAAACCCCAGGGTGCTCAACTTGCTGATGTGGCACGACTCAAAATGAGGAGAAACAACTGTAAACATCCATTAATAATTGGAACATGGAATGTACGTAGTATGAATCTAGGCAAATTAGAAATTGTTAAAAGAGAAATGGAGTGCATAAACATTGACATTCTAGGCATCAGTGAGCTAAAATGGACCAGCATAGGCCATTTTGAGTCAGACAATCATATGGTCTACTTTGTTGGCAATGATAAAGAGAAATGGGGTTGCATTCATCATGAAAAAAGACATTTCAAGATCTGTCATGAAATACAATGTTGTCAGTGATAGAATAATATCCATATGCCTACAAGGAAGGCCAGTTAATATGACTATTATTCAAATTCATGCACCCACCACTAAGGCCACAAATGAAGAAAGGGAAGACTTTTATCAGCTTCTGCAATCTGAAATAGATCAAACATGCAATCAAGACATACTGATAATAACTGGTGACTGGAATGCAAAGGCTGGAAACAAACAAGAAGGCTCAGTAGTTGGAAAATATGGTCTTGGTGACAGAAATGAAGCTGGAGATCGCATGATAGAATTTTGTCAGACCAATGACCTTTTCATTGCAAATACATTTTTTCAACATCATAAACGGAGACTATACACATGGACTTCACCAGATGGAACATACAGAAATCAAATTGACTACATATGTGCAAAGAGACGATG
>VMDO01000642.1:256357-272720 GCA_007922755.1 Pedetes capensis | reverse complement strand
CCCCCGTCCTACTCATTTAGACTTTGATGTTGTCTTCACATTCTGAACACTTCCTCTGCATGCACAGGCCTGGACAAAGAGTCCTTCACTCCACAACTAGAGATGAGTCTTAAGAAGCAAATGTTAGCCAGGCGCAGTAGTGTACACCTGTGATCCCAGGGACTCAGAGGTGGAGGCAGGTGGATTGAGAGTTCGAGGCCACAGTCAGCCTGCACAATTTAGTGAGACCTTGTCTCATAATAATATAAAAAAGGGACTGAAGGTGCATCTCAGTGGTGGAGCCCTTGCCTAGTTTGTACCAGGCCCTGGGTTCAAGTACTGCCAAAAAAAAAAAAAAAAAAAGGCCAAATGTCTCTACCACTCCATACCTTCTAGGATGGCCTTTAGTTTGAAAACAAAACCAGAATATAACAAGTGTTGGCAAGAATTAGGACCCTTGTACACTGCTGGCGAAACTATAAAGCAAAAACAACCCCCCTCCATGGAAAACACTTTGATGTTTTCTCAATGAACTAAATGTAGAATTATCAAAGCTTCGTTCACCCTGGGCCTTCATTCCATTCCTGCTGCTAAAACAAATGTCCTAAACTAGGCAATTTATAATGACAGAAATGTATTTCTCACAGTTCTGAGGGCTGGAAAGTTCAAGATCAAGGGTCCAGCAAATTTGTTATCTGGTGAGGGCTCTGTTTCAGAGATGCTGTTTCCTGCTGTTCCTCATGGGATAAACAGACGGAGGGGCTGAACAACTCTCACCCTTCTTTTGTAAGAGTACCAATCCAATTCATGAGACCACTGCCCTCAGGACCTAATCAAAGGTCAAAGGCCAACCTCTTAATACTATCACTTTGATGCTTAATTTTTCACATATGAATTTAAGGAGGACACATTCAGACCAGGGCACCCAAAAGCCATTAATGCATAAATGGATACACAAAATGCGTTATATCCACACAGTGAAAAATATTACCGAGTCATAAAAGGGCTGACTCATTTTGTAACACGGATGAACCTTCAGAACACCATGCTAAATGAAAGAAGCCAGGCACAAAAGGTCCTATGTCTATGAGTTTGTTTATATGAAATATCTAGAAGAGATAAAGTCACAGAGACAAAGCAGATTAGTGGTTGCCAAAGGCAAGGACAACAGGAATGGGGAGTGAGTACTTAATGGAAACAGGGTTTCTTTTTGGATGATGAAAGTGTTTTGGAATTAGATACAGGTGATAGTTGTACTATGAATATACTAACTGCCACTGAATTATGCAGTTTAAAATGGTTAGTTTTAAGCCAGCCATGTTGTTGCAGGTGTGAAATCTCAGCACAGAAGAGGCTGAGGCCAGCCTGGGCTGTATAGTGAGACCCTGCATCAAAACAAAAACAAAACAACAAAACAAAACAAAAATTCAGGGGGAAAAAACCATCTGTGAGTTCTAAAAGACAAAACAAACAATAGCAACAAAATATAAAACCTAACGCAAACAAAATAAATTTGAAAAATTAGAGGTGAGGTTCTAGAGTTATGCTTTCCCATATGGCTGTCTCTGGTCACATGTAGCTTTTGAGCACAGGACATGTGGCTAGCCCCAATAGATTTGCTGTATGTGTGAAATTTACACACTAGATTTCAGAGCTTTGGTGTGAACAAAACAATGTAAAATATTTCATTAACACTGTTTTATTTTTATTCATTTATTTATTTTTTGAGTTGCCCAAACTGGCCTAAGATTCACAATCCCCCAGCCCAGCCTCCCAAGTAGCTGAGACTATAGGCATGTGCCACCTTGACTGGCTAATGACATGTGTGTGTGTGTGTGTATGTATATATACACAGCCTGCAGCCGTACCACTGTGTGTGGCATCTGGTCCCATCAGATCTTGGAAGCTAAGCAGGGTCAGGCCTGGTTAGTACTTGGATGGGAGACAGCCTGGGAACACCAGGTGCTGTAGGCTTGGGAGAAGGACTGGCAACCCACTCCCAAAAAACAATCAGCCATTGAAAAACCAGATTTGGCTCAGTTGGTAGAGCAATGCGCTGCAGTCTCTGAGGTCCCGAGTTCGATTCCCAGCACCGCAAAAATGGGAGAAGGACCTGGCAATCCACTCCCAAGGCAATCCTGAAACAGTCAGCCATTGAAAACCCTATGAGGGTCGCGATGAGTCGGATACCAACTCGACGGCACCTAACAGCAACAAGCAGAGAAGCACTGTCAATAGTGTTTCGCCTGTTGTATATAGGGTCACTATGAGTCGAATACCAACTCAATGGCACCTAACAACAACAACAACAACACCACACACACACGAAAAACATTATATATATATGTGCATTTATTATTATTATTATTATTATTATTATTATTATTACTATTATTTTTTCAGTATTAGGCAGTTGTACCCAGGGCCTTGCACATACTTTGCAAGTGCTCTACCACTGAGCCGCACCCCCAGGGCCCCACACATCTCTTTTTTTACTTTTTATCTTGAGACAGGATCTTGCTCAGTTACCCACGCTGCCTCTGGCCTTGAACTCTTGCTCCTCCTGCCTCTGCCTCTGTAGTCGTTGGGATTACCAGCGTGTGCCACCTCGCCTGGCTGCTAATGGTATTTTGATAGTGATTACATGTTCAAAGAACTATAATATTTTGAATATATTGCATTAAATAAGACATTATTAAAATAAAAAAAAAGCTGAATGCCAGTGGGAGACATAGTGGAGAGGTTTAAATCCACATAAAATCTGCAAGAGACAATGATGTCATTTTAAGCCTGGGAAGAAACTTACAAATTTGATCTTCTGAAAATAGGTTTTGATTAGGATGAGAAAGGTGACAGAAGGTGGTTAAGAGGCAACCCAGAAAGAGTCTTCTCTTCGTGTGAGCCCAGGAGAAAAACCTGGCCTTGTTGCCAAAAGAGTGTTGGGAGCTGGAAAACATCTAATCCTTTTTACTCTTTCATCAAACTTTTTTTTTCCATTATTTAGTATAGGCTTTATCTTTTAAAATGTAAATATAAGTATATTAGAATGCTTCATAATTAATCTGTGCAGAAAAACAAGTTATTGGTTCTTTGACTCAAGAAAGGGGCCTGGCCAATATGCATAGATTGGAGTGTTTGTATTTGTTTTCACCCAGGTACTGGGGATTGAACCCAGGGCTTTGGACATGCCAGGCAAGTGCTCTACCCCTGAGCTGCATCCCCTGCTGTGATTGCACTGTTTATAGCTGCCCCTACAATCAAAAGAGGCAGCAAGGAGCCCCCTAAATGGTCATTAAAGGTCCTTTAAGTTTTTTGGTTGCGTATCTGCAATTTAAAAAAGTGCAATATCCAAGTACAGTAGCACATCCCTGTACTCCCACTGACTCGGGAGGTGAAGGCAGGAAGATTGCGAGTTCGAGGCCAGAGTCAGCCTATATTGCTTAGGGAGATTCTGTCTCAAGATAAAAAATAAAAAAGGAGCTGGAGGTGCAGTTTAGTGGTAGATCAAAGTACGTTCAAGGCCCTGGGTTTAACTTCCCAGTACTGAAAAAAAAGGGGGGATAAGAGTGTACAAGATGTATAGCTACATCCGTCCTAATTTACAAAGTGTACACATGGAAGAAGCTGCTTTGTGTTTTGCCCTTTGGCTTAATATTCATCTTTTTGTTTTCTATCTTCTCCCTCCAGATCAGCAACGTGTTGTTTTTCATTTTACCGCCCATCTGCATGTGCTTGTTTCGTCAGTATGCAACATGCTTCAACAGCGGCATCTACTTAATATGGACTCTTTTAGTTGTAGTGGGTAAGTGGATTTGTGTGGGAGCACAGACTGAAAGGGAGGAAATGGGATTCTTCACGTTTCCTGTCCCCTTTGAACACAATGTTTTGTAAACCAAAGTCACTCTGACGTCTTAGCCATTGCTCCCTTGACGCGAAAAGGATTCTTTTGAATGCAGGCTTGATAACAAGGCTGCTTGTAACTATCACACAACTATGTTTGAGACCGCATTTATGGGACAGCCACTGGTGCTGTGCCAGTGGAAATTTCTGAGAACTTCTGAAGAAAGTCATGTGAAACAATTGAACTCTGAAAAGATGTGGTTTCTAATGGACTTAAATTAAAACAAAAACAAAAACAAAAAAAAGCTTAGTTGATCTTTCATTGTTCTGTGAAATACTTATGTAATTTCCATTTCCTCTCCCAGGCAGTTTGGGAATTCTTAACAGTGCGATAATGTTGACTTTTATTTACTGCCTGTTCTCATGAAAGCTCAATAGATGAAGACAGTGTTTAACTGTGGAATTATTACAGTTCTGATATTTGGGCCCTACTTGAAATCCTCCTTCTAGCCTTGAGGCTGCACACCTGGGTGGTGTGAGTTTCTTTCTTCAGTTTCTTTTTTCAGAGGGATAGAGTGATCTGGTGATTCTGATAAGCAGCTGGTGAAGGGCTATTCTTAAGCAATGTATTGAATTTGCTGGTCTGTTCTGTGGTGACCTCTTTCATTGGTTGTAATTGATTCTAGGAATTGGATCTGTCTACTTCCATGCAACCCTTAGTTTCCTGGGTCAGATGCTTGATGAACTTGCAATTCTTTGGGTTCTGATGTGTGCTCTGGCCATGTGGTTCCCAAGAAGGTATCTACCAAAGATCTTTCGGAACGACAGGTAAGCTTGTGTAAAACAATTTTGGATTTACCAGTAGGTGCAGTACTCAACATAACATTTACCTCAAGAAAAATAGCACATGATTGAGCTCAGCCCAGTGATGAACTTCTCATACTTGTTTAATGCCCACTTATTTTTATGATCTGACATATAATTAAGCTGACGGAAGAAGGAATTTTAATAAGGCCCAGGGTAGAATTTATGTGATGGCAGGGACAAAATGTCAAATATCTGATTGTTTTTATATCAGCAAGAGTGGAAAGACTTTCAATGGGAGAGAAATTTCTGGATAATAATTCAGGACCTTTCATTTCCTGCTAGGACATTTCCTTGAGTGCAATCCAACTTTGCTGGTTTTATACATATGAAGTAGAGTCCACACTGATGATGTCATTCTTGGAGCTATAGAGCTAGTTTACAGATTGCACTGGTTTGTGCTTCTGATCACACATACACACACTCACCCATGACTATTTTTCTATGTCTATATCTATATCTATGTCTATGTCTATATCTATATCTGTGTCTATATCTTTTGATACTAGGGGATTGAACCCAGGGCTTTATGCATATTTTACAAATGCTCTACCGCTGAGCTTCATCCCCAGCCCCTTTTTAATTTTTTTATCTTGATGCAAGGTCTCACTAAATTACACAGGCTGCTTCTAGCCTTGAACTTATGGTCCTCCTGCTGCTTCAAGTTGCTAGGATTAAAGGTGTGTGCCACCATGCCCAGCAATGCTATGTACTTTTCTAAGCACTGGGATATAACAGTAAAAAAATGAGCTTTCACTGGATGGAGTTTACAAATCAACAAATAAATCAATAATATTTTAAAACAGGATAAATGCTGTGTTGAAAAATGAAGCCGGGAAGGGTGTAGTGGTGACTTATGGTGCCGACTTGGATTTGATCAGAGAAAGCCCTTTTGAGGAACTATGTAAAGTTGTTCCTCTCTGAAGGCACAGAGGAAATCAGCCTATTAAAAGTGAGAAATGTCTCCAGAACACATTACCCACATATTTCTCTGGAACATACTGTGTTTTGTGAATATATACACAGAATATGGATAAATACTCTAAAAATAGGGATTCAGTGAAGCAAAATGCGCCTGCCTAGGGAAGAGTTTACCAGGAAAATGAAAGAATTCAGAGCAGTTTTTCTGGTACATTGGAGAGGAGCTGGGACTATGCAGTTATTAAGGACTAAGGCTGCTCCCACGGCCTGAGGTGGAGGGTATTTATGAAAAATCCTGGCTGCAGAGAAGCACATGGTAGAATTGTGTGTGTGCTATCCTAATTTTAGGATGAGTAAGCTAAGATCCCATTGAAGGTATGTTTCTGTATTGGCACAGACATCCCTAGGATGACGCTGACGCCGATGCCCCTGGCTATTCTTGAGCACTGGTGTAAGAGGAGCTTCCACTTTATCCTTACACTGAACTGGTTGAGGTTGTTTATTTGTTGGTTGGTTTTTTACAAGGAGCACATGTTGATTTTTAACATAAATATTTTATTTTTAAGTGTGATAGGGAGAAAACATACGTTAAGTGGATTAACTGTACAATCTTTATCCTGGGAAGTAGGACTTGAATGAAATAGTGTTATCTCTGAGTATCATCTAATGGGTAGAAATACCCTCAAGAAAGTTATTTATCAAAAAATGAGAATGGGAGCAAGTCCATGGTTCCTCATGGCTTATTTTTTTAGTTTACTTTTTTATTTTTGGTACCTGGAGGCTGAACCCAGGGCCTCACACTTTCTTTACAAGTACTCTATCACCACTGGATAGCACCCTCAGCCCCACTTTTATTTTTTATCTTGAGACACGGTCTCTCTAAGTTATGAAGGCTGCCTCTGGCCTTGAACTCACAATCCTCCTGCCTCTACTTCCTGAGTTGCTGGGATTACAGGCATGGGCTACGTCACCTGGCTCATGGTTCTCCATCTGGATGAAGGCTTTTTCTTCTTCTTCTTTTCTCTTCTCTTTTCTTTTCCTTCCTCTTTCTCTTCTCTTCTCCTCCCTCCCCCTCCCTTCCTCTCTCTCTCTCTCTCTCTCTCTTTCTTTCTCTCTCTCTCTCTCTTTCTTTCTCTCCCTCTCTATCTCCTTCCTTCCTCCCTCCCTCTCTCCCTCCTTTTCCCCTCCCTTTCCTCCCCCCTTCCTTTCTTCCTTCCTTCCTTCTTTCCTTCTTTCCTGTCTTCCTGCTAGAGATTGACACCAGGGCCTCAAGCATGTTAACACATGCCCTATCACTGAGCTACATCTCAGCCCCAGAAAGTATGCTTTACAATGTGACCGGTTGGTTTAGGCTGTCTCCGGGTTCTAGCCTTGCTCTTTGGTTCCTTGTTTAGCTTGAGCAGAGGTCTGATAAGGGCAGGAGTGGAGGTAGAGAGCATGAGGCAGTGTCAAGAGGTCGTTTTGCAGGCAGAGACTTTTTGACTGCCTGAGAAACAAACCATTTTTTTTGACTTTTGACTTTTCCTATGATCTCTCATCACCAGTAACTTCTGTCCTTTCTCTGAGCCTAGTGTGCTGAGAGCTGAGGAACCACTTTTCCCTTGGAACTCATCTTTAAATTCCCGAGATCTGAGTGAGAAATTTAAGAAATGGGAATGGGGGTATTGTTTGTTTGTGTTTGTGGCATGCTGGAGGCCTGGGCTAAAATTTCAAGTGATAGTTTTTGTTGTGTTAATTATAGAAAACCTTTTCCTTTTTCTTATTTCTTGGTGGTGAGAATGGGAGAGCATTGTTATGAACAGGATAGAAGAAAATGGGATGATGACATTAGTAGCTGAAATCATTCAAACATACTGTGAGCTAGAGATGTCTGTGACTATTTGGGATTTCCCATCACCAGCATCCTGAAGCATTTCCCTGAGGAAGATGTGAAGATGTGACTGCTCTGTCCTCAGTGTGGGGAGAATCCTCTGAGCACTGAATATATCATATATATGTACACACACACACACACACACACACACACACACACACACATATTTATCTATCTATCTATCTATCTATTCATCCATCCATCCCTGGCCCTGGAGACTGGATTTGAATCCTGGTGTCAGTGCTTACAAACAGTATGTCTTGCCTTGATTCTTTCTCTCTCCTCATCTATAATCTTGTGGTTGTTAGGTGCCATCGAGTTGGGTCCGACTCATAACAACCCTATGTACAACAGAACAAAACACTCCTAAATGCCGTGGCATGCACATGATCTGTTTTTTTTTTTTTTTTATGTTTAAGCCCATTGTTGCAGTCACTGTGTCAATCCATCCAGTTGAAGGTTTTCCTTTTTTTCATTAACGCACCACTTTCCTAAACATGATCCAAGGATGGGTCTCTTCAGATAACCTGTCCAAAATATGTTAGATGCCACCTAATCATCTTTGCTTCCTAGGAACACTCTGGCTGCACTTCTTCTAGGATGAATCTCTTGATTTTTTTGGCAGTCAATATTATATCCAATATTCATCTCCAGCACCATAACTCAAAAGCATCAATTCTTCTCCTATCTCCCTTAGTCACTGTCCAGCTTTCACAAGCATATAAACATAAAACCTTAGGTAAGCAATAATACTTACCTGGGGGGGGGGGGTGCATGCCTGGAATACCAGAGACCTGGGAGGCAGAGGCAGGAGGATCATGAGTTTGAGGCCAGAGGTAGGCTGTATAACTTACTGAGACTTGGTCTCAAGAGAAAAACTAAAAGAAAGGGGAGCTGGGGGTGCAGGTCAGTGGTAGAGCACTTGCAATGTATGTGCAAGGCCCTGAGTTCAGCACCCCCGCTGGTACTGTAAATAAATAAATAAATGAATAAATATAATAATATTCATCTCAGGGTTGTCTGAGATGATCCTGCAGAACATGTATCATGATACTAAGCAACATGATCAGTGCTTAGGCAGTTGGCTCTGGTCACTCCCAAAGGCACACAGAGGAGAGTTCTGCTTAGGATTTCTCAGGTATATGTACAGATTGAGAGAAAGAATGGGCATTGAGAATGGTATGTGTGAAGGGAAAAGTAAGAATTTAATCCCTATTTTTCTTTCTTCAACTTTCTAGTAACAGGGAGAGCAAGAAGCTCCAAGCTGCTTGTGTGGAGCTCCTATGATCTGAGATGGGAGACCACTCTGCAGTGGAAGGAGCCAGACTTAAGAATTCATACCAAAACCAGGATTTCTGTAGACCAAGGCTTGTCTGGTTTAGCTGCCTGAACTTACAAGATATTTAACATTTATCTTCCTACTCCTTTTATTTTATTTAATTAAAAAAATATTTTTTTGGTGACCTAGGCTCTGCTGGAATATTTCTAATACACATTAAGAGTAATTCCAAGCTGGATATGGTGGCTCACGCCTATAATCTCAGCAGCTTGGGAGGGTGAGGCAGAAGGATCTCGAATTTGAGGCTAGAGGCAGCCTATGTAACAAGGCAAGGCCCTGACTTAAAATAAAAAAAGGCAAAAAATGGGCTGAGGGTGCAGTTCAGTGGTGCTGTGCTTGCAAAGCATGCATGTGTGCATGCGTAAATAAATATATAAAATGTGGGCTGGAGGTGCAGCCCAGTGGTAGAGCACTTACAGAATATGTGCAAGGCCCTGGGTTCAAACCCTAGGGCTACAAAAAGAAAAAAAAGAAAAAACAAGAGAGAAAGCAAGCAAGCAAGCAAAGAAAGAAAGAAAAGAAAAGAAAATGTAAGGGACACGGGATACTGTGAGAAGATAAAGAAATGCATGTAATTGGCAATGTACTTGGCGTCCCAAAAGGAGAGGGGGAAGAATGGAGCCAAACCAAACCAACCAAAAGGCCTTGACATGTCAGAACCTCCAACTCAGTGAAAGAGTTGTTGTGGGTCCCAAAGGCCCCAAGTGTGATGTCTGTGGGCCGCCATCCTTGGGCTGGATGGAAGCAGCCTTTCATCCAGTAGCTGAAGAACACAGGCCAAGGCCTGGAGGAAAACACCATTCTCCTGAGGATTTGCTGCCTGGATCCTTTCCCATCTATCTTTTTTCCTCTGGTTCAGGGCTACAATGCCTGTTCAGTTCAGTCAGAAAGTTGGCAGCTTGATCAATGATTTCCTGTGCCTTGATGATAAATGGCTTTCCTATTTAAGAGATAAAGTTGTATTTCGAAGGTTCAATGCCCTTTGATTTCCTTCTCATAGAATTTCATTATAATTAGTTTCATAACGGTGACCTGTTCCAGGGCTGGTGGCCAAAGCAAATTCTGCTAATGAGGAATAACAGAAACTTCAGGAAAATCATGTGCTCCTCAACTTAAGTCACAGACGAGGCCCTAGAGATCCTGAGTCCCGTCTTTTTGCTTTATAGATCAGGAAGTGGGGTCCCTGGGAGGGAAGGAGCATGTCCGGGATCACGTTGCCACTTCTGGCTCTTTCCACTCAAATGACCAACACTGAACGGTGTGAGGAGAGTGTCGATGATTTTTCTAAGATTTGTCATGTCAAAATCTTGTCAACACATTCTAATGCATGCTGGACTTGTGGGTTGTTAGTAGGCGTTGATACTGTCAGAGTTTTTTCACAAAACTTTTAGTTTTGTCTGATGGACACATAGATTGCTTGTTCTTTAAAACTAGGAAGCCATATGCATTATTAATGCTCTCTGCTTTATTTAAAAAGTCATATATGTTTACCTGGTGGAACAAGTTGGCAGACTATGTCCTATGGGCCAAACAAGTCTTGTTTTTGAAAATCTGATTTTATTGGTATGTAGACATACCAATTCATTAACTTATCTTCTATAATGGCAGCATTGAATAGCCACGGCAGAGATTTTAGATCTTGCAAAACGTAAAATACTGGACCTGTAGGGAAAACATTTGTCCAACGCTGTTGAAGAACATCTGAAAAAAATACAGAAAAACAATACTGGGGAAATGATTATCAATATGTCACCCCCAGAGACTTTGGATGACTCTGGATTTAGGATCCTCATAGACAAATATTTTGAAAAACTCTGATTATTTCCTAAGGAGAAATACCTACAAGTAGGTATTACTGAGCCAGTGACTGCCAATGGCTTTTAGACTCTTGGTACTTAGTGCAGAATTTCTTTTCAGCTTTCCTGAATAGCAGTGGCTGTACCATGCCAACATTAAGCACACAAACAGGCAGGAACTCCTTTGCTAATTAATGGATTTGGTTTTGCTTCCTCCAATTCAGGGGCAGGTTCAAGGCAGTCGTCTGTGTCCTGTCTGCAGTAACAACAGGCCTGGCATTTGTCAAGCCTGCCATCAACAACATCTCTCTGATGACCCTGGGGGTTCCTTGCACTGCGCTGCTCATCGCAGAGCTCAAGAGGTGGGTGCCACTGTTCTTGTCCACCCCTCAGGCTGTCCCTGTGATAGGAACACCCAGCTTTGGTTTCTAGCCTGCCCCCTGGCCTGGAACAGGCATTTTATTCTATAGGAAGAGTTAGTTCCTCACCAGTGGGTTGGAACAGGTTCGACAGTTGGGTTCAAAATGTGACTGACTCACTATCACAAAGAAGGAGCAACTGGTTTGTGGAGCTTGGGTGCCTCAGTAATCAACAGCCAGCTTCTCAGGAATATCTCAGTATCTCCACCATGCTTCTAGACTTAATTCTGTAGAATAAAGAAGAGATTTGTCCATATGACAAGAATAAGGAGAAAAGAGAAGATCTAAAGAGGCCATTGCAGTCACACACAGAAGAAGAGGGAGAAAGGGACAGGGAAAACCAATTTCTTTCTATACAGAAACATTAACTTGAGTGGATTTTCAGTTGACTATGATGATGTCTCTGAAGCTTACTGTCTCAAAGGCCTTTGCTACTTGGATAAGCATTTCCCTTTGGGAACTTGTATACCCACAGTCAGGTCCACATCCATAAACACTTTATTTTAGAACCTGTGTGTACATGACAATCCTCTAGCCCCAACTAAAATACACAAAATCATTGCCTTTGTTTGAATATTTATTGAAAACATTTAGTTTTCCCTGTAGACAGTTTAAAAGATGGATTTTAATTCATGCTTTTTTTTTTTTTTGTGCACATTGAGTGTCTTACTTGAAGTCTTGATCTATCTCCTTTTGTGTGATAGTTGCTCTGTGTAATGTGTTAGGTCAGCCTTCTTCCTTATCTAGAGAGGAGGTAAACGTTTCTTTCCAGTTGCCTTGTTTCCTTTGTTGCTTTAAGTGTTAGCAATAACAGTCAAAGTCAGAGGTGGCTAAAGAAATGTTTGAACTTGCTGTTTGGCAGCTGACGGATATCTCAGGTCGTGTCTAGCTGGCTTTTCTGAGTAGCCTTCAAGAACTGGGCCTGTAAAATACCTGTTTCAGAAACAGGCTGAAGTTGGTCCTAGAAGGCAAACAAGGGCAGTGAGTCCTATAAGTAGAAAAACAGATAAGTATATAAATAATAAAGCGTTCATCCCCTACTTTCTAATAATCTTCGTTGAAAAAATTAGATTTTTGTCTGGGGGTAAAGCTCAGAGGTAGAGCGTGTGCTTCTCATGTGTGAGGCCCTGGGTTTGATCTCCAGTGCCAAACAAGTAAATGAATATCATCTTTCTACTTCATTATGTATATTGTGTTGCTTATTAAAGCTCACACCCCTATAATCCCAGCATTTGGGAAGTGGAGGCAGGAGCATTGCAAGTTTGAGGCCAGGGACAGCCTGAGAAACTTAGCAAGATTCTGTCTCAAAATAAAAAGAAATGGGTTGGGGGTATGGCTCAGTGGTAGAGTGCTTGAGAAAGCATTTGAGAGGGCCTGGGTTTTGTTCCCCAGTACCACTAAAAATAGAAATAAAATAAAAATAAATTTAACAAAGTTAGAAGTGCTGTTGTTGTTAGGTGCCGTCAAGTCGGTATCCGACTCATAGCGACCCTCATAGGGTTTTCGATGGCTGACTGTTTCGGGATTGCCTTGGGAGTGGACCGCCAGGTCCTTCTCCCATTTTTGTGGTGCTGGGAATTGAACTCGGGACCTCAGAGACTGCAGCGCAGTGCTCTACCAACTGAGCTACATCCCAGCCCAGAAGTGTTCTTAGCAACCTTGAATCTGCCTACTTGTTTGTTTATTCACTCCCTCTACAAGTGTTTATTGAATCCTAAGTGTCAGCGGGGCTGGGATGTAGCTCAGTTGGTAGAGTGCTGCTCTGCAGTCTCTGAGGTCCTGAGTTCGATTCCCAGCAGCACAAAAATGGGAGAAGGATATGGCAATCCACTCCCAAGGCAATCCACTCCCAAGGCAATCCCGAAACAATCAGTCATTGAAAACCCTATAAGGGTTGCTATGAGTTGGACATGACTCGCACCTAACAAAAACAACACAAAAGTGTCAGCCACCATGATTCTTCTCTGCTGTTCATAGGGTTTTCAATGGCAGATTGCTTTTTGGGAGGGGGTTGCCAGGTCCTTCTCCCAAGCCTACAGCTTCTGGTGTTCCCAGGCGGTCTCCCATCCAGGTACTAACCAGGCCCGACCCTGCTTAGCTTCCGAGATCTGATGGGATCGGATGCCACAGGGCTACAGCTGCAGGCATCAATAGGATATAGAGAGATAATTCAGTTCAATATCCATTATTCAATTATCAAATCAGGAGTGTTTACACTTCTCTCTCCTTCAACATTTTATAGAACAAAGTAAACAAAGGGAAGAATTTTGATTAACATGTAATGACACTTGTATGCAATTAAGAGAGAGAGCATGATTTTCTGGGGGGGGGGGATTTTCATAGAATTGTATCCCGTATTTTGAACCTTTTCCCTACCTCTTTACCCCTTTCCCTTCCACCTTCCCTTTCTTCCACTCCCTCCAACTAGTCCCCTCCCCTCCTCATATTGGGTCCACTTGTATTTTCCGATTTTAGATGATATGATTATATATATTTAAATTTTATATAAACATATAAAAATTTTAAAGGTAGATCTAACTCCTGCATATGAGAGAGAATACGCAGTGGCCCTGTAGTATAGTTTGAAGTCAGGTATTATGATGCTTCCTGCATTATTTTTGCTGCTTAGGATTATTTTGGCTATATGAGGTCTTTTGTGCTTCTATACAAATTTTAGGATTGCTTTTCTATTTCTGTGAAGTATATCATTGGAATTTTGATGGGGATTGCATTGAATGTGTAGATTGCTTTTGGTAGCATAGCCATTTTCACAATATTCTTCCTATCCATGAGTGAGGGAGATCCTTCCATTTTTCTAGTGTCTTTTGTGATTTCTTTCTTTAGTGTTTTGAAGTTTGCATTGTAGAGGTCTTTAGGATCTTTGGTTAGATTGATTCCTGTGTATTTAATTTTTAGGTGGGCTATTGTGAATGGGATTATTGTTCTGATTTCTTTCTCTTTTTGTTATTTGTATAAAAGAAAACTACTTGTTTTTGAGTGTTATTTTGTATCCTGCTACTTTGCTGGAGGAGCTGATTAGCTCTAAGGGTTTTCTAGTGGAGTTTTTAGAGCCCTTTAAGTATAAGATCATGTCATCTGAAAATAGGTTTAATTTGACCTCTTCCTTCCTTATTTGTATCCTTTTTATCTCTTTCCCTTGCCTGATTGCTCTGGTGAGGACTTCAATCACTATATTGAACAAGAGAGGGGGCGTAGGCATCTTATCTTCATTCTGATCTTAGATGGACTGCTTTTAATCTTTCCCCATTAATATAATGTTGGCTGTAGTTCTGTCATATATGACCTTTATGATGTTGAGATATATTCCTTCTATACCCAGTTTCTTCAGGAATTTTATCATGAAGTGATGTTGAATGTTGTCAAAAGCTTTTTCAGCATCAATTTAGATGCTCATGATTTCTGTCTATAAGTCTCTTGATATGTTGAATTTCATTAATTGATTTGCATATGTTGAACCAGCCTTGCATCTGGGGAGTGAAGTCCACCTGGTCAGGTTGTATGATCTTTTTTATGTGTTGCTGTATTTGTTTTGCAAGAATTTTATTAAGAATTTTTGTATCAATGTTCATCAGAGAAATTGGTCTATAGATTTTTTTTTTTTGAGGTGTCCTGGTCTGGTTTTGGTATCAGGGTGATACTGGCTTTGTAGAATGAATTTGGAAGTATACCTTCTCTTTCTATTTTATGTAATAATTTGAGGAGGATAGGTATTAATTCTTTAAAGATTTGATAGAATTCAGCTGTGAACACATCAGAACCTGGACTTTTTGCTGGGAATTTCCTCATTACTGTTTCAGTTTCATTGCTTGTTATAGGCCTGTTTAATTTATTTATATCTTCAGGATTTGATTTTGGTAGATCATAAGTGCTAAGGAATTTACCCATTTCTTCTGTATTTTCATGTTTTGGGGAGTACAAGTTCTCAAAGTACCCTTTGATGATCCTTTGTGTTTCATTAGTATCAGTTTTTCTGGCCCCATTTTCATCTCTAATTTTATTAATTTGGGCCTTTCTCCTCCCCCCCTGTGTGTGAGTTTGGCTAAAGGAGTGTCAATTTTGTTTAATCTTTACCAAGACCCAACTCTTAGTTTCATTTTTTTGTATTGTCCTTTTAATCTCTATTTCATTAATCTCTGCCTTGATCTTAATTAATTCTTTTTGACTTCTAGTTTGGGGGTTGGCTTGCTGCTGCTTTTCTAGTGCTTTAAGATATATCATTAAGTTATTTAATTGAGCCTTCCCTATTTTTTTTAATGTAAGCACTCATGACTATGAACTTCCCTCATACAGCCTTTGCTGTAGCCCATAGACCTTGGTAGGTTGTGTTTTCATTAACATTTGATTGAAGGAATTTTTAAATTTCCTTTATGATTTCTTCAGTGACCCATTGATCATTCAGAAGTGTGTTATTTAATTTCCATGTATTTGTAACATTCTTGTAGTTTTCCTTGCTATTTGACTTCTAGTTTTATCCAATTGTGATCTGATAAAGTACAAAGAATGATTTCAATTTATTTGTATTTGTTGAGGAAAGTTTTTTAAAGTGTGGTCTACTTTAGAAAAAGTTCCATGTGGCTGAGAAGAGTGTGTATTCTGCCTCTGTTACATGGAATATTCTGTAGACATCTGTTAGGTCTAGTTGGTCTATGGTGTTGTCTAAGTCCATTGTATCTTTGTTGATTTTTTGCTATGATGACCCATCTCCTGAAGAGAGTGGGTTATTGAGATGTCCCATAATTTTTGTGTCTGGACCTATGTGTTCCTTTATTGCCAATAATGTTGGTTTTATGAAATTAGGTATACCGGTTTTTTGGTGCATAAATATTGACTAACATATGTCCTCTGGGTTGATTGTTCCCTTTATTAATATGTGGTGACCTTTGTCCCTTCTGATTAATTTAGGATTGAAGTCAAATTTGTTAGAGTATAATTACTCTTGATTTTTTTTTTGTTTCCACATGCTTGATATATTGCTTTCTAGCCTTTTATTCTCGGTCTATTTCTTCCTCATGAATGAGATGAGTTTCTTGAATCCCAATATCAAAAGTTTTTGGGTTTTGATCCAATTGACCAATTGGTACCTATTAAATAATGAGTTAAAGTCATTTACATTTAGGGTAATTATTGAGCAGTTTGATGTTTTGCATAGTTTTATTGGTTGTTTCTCTTTTGGGTTTGGATGTTGCTTGTTCCTTACTTTGTTCTATATTCATTTTAGGGTTTTGCTGATTTGGTTGGATATCTTTCTTTTTTTCTTTTTTCTTTTCTTTTCTTTTCTTTTCTTTTTTTTTTTTTTTTTTTTTTTTTTTTT